>OMNW01020181.1:24630-70763 GCA_900303245.1 Selene dorsalis | reverse complement strand
GCCAGGTGAGGAAAGCAAATTATAAAGACAGTAGATAGATGGCTTAGAGTCAACAGCGAGTGTTAATGAGTGTGTTGGTCATGTAAAGTGTAAGGAAAACAGAAGAACACCTGCTTAAAGCCGCTCACTTGTGATAAGATCACCTCAGACATATAGTGTACCAGGACTGAACAGGCCTTTATGTGGTTAGTACTGTATTTAGTCCTGTAATGACAGTAGGGGGCAGCAGAGACCAAAAAGTGTGTGTATCCAAGAAATACACACACAGAATACGTTTTTCCGCACATTTTTCCCATATTGGCATTTTTCTGACGACCACTCTGAAACTTGGAGAAAAGTATAAAAACAGCCTCTAGAAGCCATTACAATGAAAATATGGTGAGGACCGGCCTACATGTCCTCACTTTACAAAATGGTCCTCACTCCAAAGGTTTAAAATTCACACTTGTCCTCACAATGATAGGAGTACAAACACACACACACACACACAAGACAGAGAAATTACATTTACCATTTACTGCCAGATCGATACAATGATTGCTGTGGTGGTCAATATTTGACACTTTATTAGTGTGTTAATGGCAGAGGTTTGCTTGTGAGAGTGTGTAAATGTTTGTGTTTGTCTGACTGTGCATTTAATCAAAATGATCAATAAGAATACTACGTTCCATTATAAATTTGAAAAAATCAGTTGATCTGCAGGAAGGAGCTCAGTACCAGATAAAGCACACTGTGATGGTAGTAAGAGAAAAAGCAGGACTATACAAGACAAGACAACACACCAGGAAAATGACCACATTTTTTTCTTACCACACTATCCACTACCCTATAGAATCATTGGTGATGACAGTAACTATTAAAGAGGCCCATACCCCAATTTGATCTATTTGTATATGTGACCAGCACAGAAGCATTGTGTATGTAAGCATGTGTATTACCTTGAAAAGTGATCTGCAGACATACTCATACACCATATTCTTCAAGCTCGTCTCCAAAGCTGCAATCCTGGCTTCAGTATTCTCTGCTTCCTAAAATGCACAAGCACATAGACATGGTCAGTGGGGTGAGAAATAAAGAGGGGTAAGGTCCATTAAACTATGTGAGATGATGTTAGACAGAGGGATATCCTGTCACTACAGAGATTCAGTGGGTTACTTTCCAGCCTCCATTAACATGAAACAGTGTATGTGTCTGTGATTTATGTGCTTTGTGGTAGCCAAATTTGTGTGAGCTACATGTGTGCCAGTGGAGTTGGCGTTGGAAAGTTGGCATTGGTATTTTTAATCCTTTAAGTGTCCTTTCTTTTTGTCACACTCAGGATTGTTCAGCAAAAAATTCAAAGGAGAATAAAATCTGGAAATCTCCCGTTTCCAGTTTAGAAATATATGTTCTCCAGTTTCTCCTGACTGAATCTCTGCTGCAAGCATCTACTTCATGTTGTGCAAGTAAGCACTATGTGTATTCAGGATCTGACCATAGTCACTGTGTGTGTGTGTGTGTTTGCTAATGTGTTTGTGTTTATGTGAACACTTTTCAGTGTGTTATGTCAGATGTGTGAGGTTTAAATTCTCTTCCAAATCTCGGGAACCATCTGGAGCTCATGGCAAATTAAACTTGCTCATTCAATACAACAACAGACCAAAAGATACAAAGGGAGAGAGAGTCCATGAATCAATGCTGTGTTCTGACCATACTCCCTGAATGTGTCCACAAACGTACCTACACAAACACACAGACACACGCACACACACACACAAACATATAACAGTGGTGACCAGCTGCTGCCTGGTGACATTCTTGGATGACAGCACTGGCTCTAACAACCCACAGAGGATTTGGGGAATTAGTGCTCAATCTCTCAACCCAGTGCCTGTATATGTGACTCTGTGTGTGTGTATTCTGGTTATCAGACAGCGTTTAGGGCTCAGATGGAGAGCAGCAGTGTGATAGACAGTCTGTGGTGTTCTCCAGCTGCACAGGTCACACAGAGATAAACTCACAAGATAAAACACAAAGAGGTTGATATCAACCAAAGTTCAGCCTCGTCTAAAACAAAATCATTGAAAATAACCTCTGTAAAGGCTATAGAATGAGATGACTTTGAAAGCTTTAAAAGTTTGTGGTTTGTTTGTTTTGTTCTTTCAACTTTGCACACAACATTTCAAAGGAATAGGTCAGCAATTTGGGAAAAATGTTGTGAATGTATAACAAGGACTTGCATCTGATCAGTTGTCTGTTAACACTCAAAAAAGTTACTCCACCTAGCCAAGTAACACCTTACTTCCTGTAAGATGGTGAATTGTTGTTTTCACACTTTGGTAAATGCATGAATTGAACAAACAGCATAATGTGTCAACTAGAGAGCTTCACAGCTGCTATTAGCTCAGTTTATTTTACTACTGGACAGATCCATGAAAGGTGGATAAGCATATTTCCCAAAATGTCAAACTATTTCTTCCAGCTGCACTTAAGTAATACAGTATTATCCATGCACATGCCATGGATCATTTCCACATGAAACATCGACCACCTCAGTACTAATCACAATTACAACAATTTTGTGAGGTGAACATATTGAGACAGTGCTGTGCTGGATGGAAGCTGAAGTAGTACACAGGTTGTGTGGAATCCAGTCACCTTCTTGGCCTGAAGAGCCCTTTGGAAGAGGCGCAGAAAAGAAGCGAGGCTGAAGCGGTACATGTTGTTGATCTTTGACAGGTCTGTGATGACAAAATACATCTTGCTAGCACTCTCTGCAAGAGGCAAGTAGGCATCCCGCTCCTGAAATAAAAAAAAAAACAGGGAGAGAGAGAAAGAGAGGACAGAGAGGAAAGGGCAGAGAATAAAAAAAAACCATCAATGTTTTAGATAGTTACAGCAAACAAAACATTGAATGGATGGCAAGGTAGGGGTATTATAGGGGGGTAGATAAGCAGAAAAGTAGAATGAAAAATATTTATTTCGTTCATGATGGAATAGAAGGAAAGAAAAAGGAGGATAGACAACCTGAGGTGTGATAAGACAGAAAAAGCAAGAAAAAAAACAGGGTGATCCATTGGAGAAAAACAGAAACGGGAAAGAAAATAAATAAATAAGAACAACTGAGAGACAGGTACAAAAACAGTTCTGGTGTAACACTGCACCCTAGAGGACACCATGTAATGCATGTTCGATATCTCCTTGCTTTCACATATATGGAAGCTTATGACTGTAGAGCATCACAATGTGACTGTGGATTAGTATATGTTTATATGTAGCCCAATACTACAAAATACTGTATCAATGTAGACAGCTGCTTAAACTTCTCACTTTCAGGTAAAAGTACTGGCCTGAATATATGATGAGGCTTTGTTCCTGAAATTTAACTTTCATACAAAAATGGAGTCATCTTACATTCAGAGTGAGCATAAATGTCATTATACATTCCAAACATTCTGTCTCTGTATCTCTGACTGCCGTTATCTGTGTCCTTCTCTGTTATGTGCCTCACTCTACCTTAGTCTCTCTCTCTCTCTCTCTCTCTCTCGCATAGCACTCAATCTTCATGCCCTCTCTCACTCTCTCTTTTCATTGAGGTGGTGGAGTATAGCAGTCGATGTCGAGGGAAACAATTAACAGTTTCCAAACTTCCAAGTGTTTGTGATGATATTTGGTTATTACACTTCAGTAGTCTACTGGTTAATGCTGATTCTCTTTGAAATTCTAAGATTAGCTATACTTTTCCAGATTCGCCTGTAACAGATATTACTGAAAGATATTGCCTTGATTTGTACCTACCTACCCACATTCAGAGGGAATCTATTTGGCTAGTCAATTCTAAAAAATAATTTAACCAGTTGCTGGGTGCAGTAAGGCAATTTTTTTCAGATTTTCCCTCTGTGTGTGTGTGTGTGTGTGTGTGCGTGTCTGTGTGCACCTGAAGCACAGTACCTGGTCCAGGGATGCCTGCAGCCTGTGTGATTCCAATAATGACTCCTGGATCAGGGCACTGCTTGCCTTGGTCTGGTTCAGACTGTTTATCAGCTCCCTGTTCTCCAGAATATTACCCTGAGCTGTAGCCAGGGTCTGACATGGGAACCAGACAGATGGACAGACAGATGCAAAGAGAAGATATGACAAAGATTAGACAAGGGCAAGAAAGGCGTCACTAATAAATAAGACAAATGAATAAACGGGGAGAGACACAAATTCACAAGAAATCACAGGATGCTGTTGCACATCGGTCAACTGACTGAAGTTTCATCGGATAAAAGTTGCAAGAGCAAGAGATGTCATTTTATAATGACCTGATGTGGGACATTTATTCATTTTTTATTTAAGTTTTCACTGAGAGCCAAGAGTCCATCACTTCATCTGGTGGAATCTATTCTCTGAAAGGAACTGATAAAATGTATTCAAATAAATTCAAATAAAATAGATGAGAAAGCAGCAGAGCATGGAAATGTCAAGTTGAATATGCTCCTACAATTCTAGAATAATTACATGTCTAGTACCACTGAAGCACCAACATCCTGCTCTTGGCACTTGCACAAAATATATCAATAGATTGAATGTCTATGTGTCACAATGTCCGTCAGCTCTGTGCGTACGTTTGTCTGTGTTTGATTGTGAAAGTGTGCATCCATAAAGTTCAGTATGTTTTTACTTGAAAGTACAGGTAGTCCATTAACATATTTGGACAGTAACAACCTGTTTGATGTTTTGGCACCATATTCTCATTAACGTGTGTGTAAAATGACACAGCACCTGCCAAGAAATTTCACTTTAGAAGTTTGAGGTGCATGAATAAGTGGAAAAGAAATGCAATGCAAGCAAGTTTGCGATTTTATTCCCCACTGACTTTCCATTTCATTCAAATCCGAAGGCTTCCAGAGGATTTAATAGAATATTTTCATCGAGACAATTTTCCTATGGCTGTATTTGCAAACTGTTTTGTCAGTTCAAAAAGAGACCTGGTTGTCAAATTTGTAATTGGATATGCATTGACATAACCTAAAATTAAAGCTGACAGGCACTTAGATCCATGCAGAGGTACCATTGCAGGCACATAATGATCCCAGTTACACAAGTTTTGATCCATCGTGAAGTTATAAAACAGTTTCAGGTTGTTTTTAGTTTGAATTTGCACAAATTCCACAAATGAGTGCTCCATCAAAAACATTGTCAGATGTTTATGAGAGGTGTGACAAGGATGTGACAGATCACATCCTTGTTGCAAAACAAGCGACTCTGCTTTGTCTGAACACATTGTTTCACTCTGTCTACTACAGCCTCCTCAGGCCATCAGTGGGAGTAAGCAACAACAAGGTCTGCAGTGCAGGGATAACTGAGCATTTTAAAAGGAGAGAAAAGGAGAATTCAACACTTATTTTCTCAGCATCTTCCAATGATAATGTATTGATCAAAGGTTTTTGTTTTTTTAAAATCTCTGAGTTACATAATAGGTACAAATGGTGGGGTGGCACTTTATGATACTTGTATATAATCGTGCTATAGTAACAGGCCCATGTACTGCCAAATGTAGAACTCTGGTAGAACCTCTTCTTTGTTCTCACAGACTAAACTGTATGACAGAATACATACCTCTAACAGTGATTCTTCCAGCTGAGCCAGCTGTATTTTCTTGTCTTCCTCCTGTTGTAGAAGTCTAGTCTTCTCAGTCTCCAATTCTGGCTTCTCCTGTTGAATGGTCAAGGCTAACAGCTAACGCACAGACAAACAAACATGAACAAATGGACAGGTTAAACATCCATTATATGGTCTGTAAATGCAATGTATTACTGCATTATAAATGCTCTTGTTTCACATGGATTTGCTCCTAACACATTATAGCACTAAACTGTGTTAACTGCCAGATGAAAAAAACAACATAGTTTCTGCAGCATATTTGAAGTCAAGATTAGATGGAGACAAAAAAAACATTTTCTATCACTGCATTCTCAACACTGCTGCGACAAAGCGTCAACGAAATTGAATATGGATTCATGAAGGGACAAGTTAGTGCCAAGCCGTTATGCCTCCGATATACTTGCTGATATAATGGATTTCTTGTGTGTGTTTGAATCTGGGTTTACGTGGTTTACCTGTCCTCGCAAACCTGCCCTAGTGGTAGTGAAGTTGACCTCCGTTACCACGGAGACAGCATCAGGGGGTATGAAGGGGGCAGGATTCCGTGTTGCCAGGAAGAGACGGAAGTCCTCATTGTAATCTATGACCTTGTCTCCTATCTGAACCACATATCTAGGACCTGTGTGTGTACACATGTGTGAAAGAAAGAAAAGGGAATTGCTGTTAACAACATATAGTGCATCATGAAGGCTTGTAACTTTGTCCTCAATGACCCCTGTAAATCCTATCTTAACCTTTTTACATTCTGTTTCTATGGCTCTCTGTCTTCTAGATGTCTGCAATGCAGTATTGCCTTTGTCTTGCCTTTTTTCTCAATTCTGTTTTTTTAAGTAAATAACTTGCCCTTTCTCACACCTTCCCTGCCCCCACCTTCTTCAAATTCAGCTTCCAATAAACAACTGCCTCTTCATGGATGATTCATAGCCCTATGAATCACAATCATATCATTTTCACAGGTATGTTTTCTATGCCTGTTTATATGTACATGATTGGTGTGCAATTATCTAAACCAAGAAACTAAAATGTCACAGGTTATCAGAGGTTATTCTACAATTCTATCTCAAGTAGCATTTGTCAATAACATGGATAAAACAAAGCACTACAAAGCACATACATGCTGGTTTTAAACAGTGAATATAAAAGTTGCTGTTGTATGAATTCTTTGAGTTCTTCAGATCAGTGGGTTCAAACACTTTTCTGAAGACTTATGACTAGCAAGTTAATGCTGCATGCATTTACCCTGATGTCTTTAAACAGCTATGGCCAGGGAGTTTGATGTTTCGCAAAAGTGCCACTTTGGTGTCAATTTGACAGTGCATACACATATTAATAATATGTAAAGGGTCACATGTTTTAAATTGTGGAATTAGTTATCCCTTGTGTCAGGAGGAGTTATGTTGTTTGTCACCCAAGGCATATGTGTTGTTTCTGTGTGGTGGCTCTACATAATGTAAGTATGTGTGTGTCCTTAGCATGAGCAGACAATTGAATATGACAGCACTAGGATGTAGAATAATAGATTTACATTACATTATGCATAAATATAAACCCTGAGCCTAATTTTCTGAATACATAATACTTACTTACTCTTTCTAAAGGTTTGCAAGACTTACGACTGAGTGACACAAAGAAACTCAGTAAACGGGGTCCTAATGAGAAACCACTTTCTCTGAAGGATCTACTTGTACTTGTGCAATTAATGAAAATTGACACGATAAAAACATTTTTTAAAATCTACCAAAGAGTGGCATTAAATGGCAGCAATGATAGCGTGACAAACTCAATTTGTTTTCTAATAGTCTTTATTTATCCTCCCCCTTCTTTGTTCACACTTTCCTGACTCATTTGTAATTCTCCCCTACAGTACACCCATTACATCTTCAAAAATCCTCCTCATGACTGTATTATGGTTCAATGTACAGGATGTCATTAGTCATTTTCTATAGCCTTGGAGACATCTGCCTTGCCCACATATTATTCATCACAGTGATTTTCTGTACTTTTTTAAAGATAGCTATGATTTGAAACTTGTAAATTTTTAATTAATATGTGCTTGTTTGTCTGCTGTTATGTTGGGTCACCAGCTGCTAAAAAGAATCATCTATATCTCAGCGTCAGACCCAATGTATCATGCACTTTTTAATCCCCTGAAGTAACATTAAGACTTATAAGTGTACTCAATATTTACATGGCTGCACTTCATGTATTGAAATATAATACGGAGAATTAACTGACCTGAATATTTCACATGTCATTTGCAGAGTTTTGGGCACCACTGCATACAACCGTTCAGACTTAAAATCTACCAAGGAGCAGAGTAGCTTGTGTTCTGCATAATGATTAACAAGTTGAGGCAATAGCCCTCAAAATGGAGTTTCGCCTCCGTCTGGGAAACTTGCTGCCAGATAGAGACGAGTAGTGAGACTTCTAGTTAACTACAGGCAGCTGGTAAAGCCTCTAAATTACGTTCAAAAGAGCTGTAATGGATCAAAGAATAAACTTTTCTACTTCTAGTTTGTATGAAAGTGGTGTCTGCGCTTGTCAGAGCTTGTGTATACCCTGTGCAATGAGGTCCCTCCTCAGCAGCGGGTAGAGCACAGGTTCAACTCCATCCATCTCTTGGATAATGAGGGTTTTTCCAAATCTGACTGCCAGCTCCAGGGATGTCATGAAGTTGCTATCCTATTGAGAGCAAGCACACAGACACATCCTTGCAAGAATACCTTGAATTCTAGTTCTGGTTGGTGACAGAGCAGTATCTCACATTAATATTAATAGTATCACCAGGAACAATTAGTGAATAAAATCAGTAACTAACTACATAAATATACTGTGTATTAAGGTTTAAGGTTAGAGGTCATCTAACTCAGTCTATGTGCACCCCAGTACTGTGGCAGTCATGTAATGCTCATGTTAGTTCTGTAATGACTAAATGACCAAAAGCAGTTTGACAAGTTTGTCATGAAAATAAACTAGAAAAATTAAGATTTAAGATTTCTTATATATAAGCTATATCTGTCCCATACATACACATCTAAATTGTGGTATCAAAAACAGACTGGACGAAAAGTTCCAGTACCTGTCCTGTGCCTGAATAGAGGAGTGGCTACAGGATTTTAAGGCAGGACAGTGCTCTTGTGAAGTAATAGCCGCACAAGATAAAAGAGACATTCAATCTGTGTAAGAGCACTGCTAAATTACTGCTTTAAGGCAGTGATAAATAATGACATCAATTTTGCAATTAGTAACTGGTAATTAGTGAGTAATGAAAAATACAGTTCAACATTGATGAATGCATCAAATGAGTCGTTTAAGCCAACAACCGGACAAAATGAAGAGAGAGCGGGCTTATTCTTACACTCTGTCAAACAATCGTGGCAACTAAATGATGAGCTATAATGCACTGAAAATACACTTGGGCTCATCAGACAAAAAGAGAACGATCAATCTCACGAAACGCTTCAAAGTAATGTTCAATATGAATTGCTTTTGGGGCTCCTGCAGACATAAAAGTTACCTCATCCGTTTGGAGTTGATTAATTTGAACAAAACACATAACAGATGTGCGGACCTGTGAAACCGAGCTTGCAAATTCGAAGAAACAGTTAATGTTTTCTTTAAGATGTGTGTGAGATAATGTGTGTGTTTACCTGCTGGTTGATCACTTCTAGCCTGTGCTCTTTGAGATGTGTGCGCAGCCACTCTGTAGCTTGGGATGATGGGTCGATCAGGAAGGGACAGGCAACACTCTGAGTGACAAGCAATGACAAAATGGTGTGTTTCAGTGTAAGCTGATTTAGGATCATTTTATTTAGGGATAAGGTAAAAAGCTCAGCTACTGAGGCAAAAGAGTTTTGTGTTTTTGTGCGTGTGCGTGTGGTTCAGTCCGGTCTCACTGCTGTCATGCTTATCGACCAGTGTCTCTCCTATGCCAGGCAAAGAGATGAAGTCCCCCACCCTCCTTTCATCCTGTGCTCGTCTATTTCATGCTCTCTTGCACAAGGATTCTCTGTCTCAGACCTGTTTATTGTCTGTTCCTCACAAGCCTTCTTTCTTACTCTGCGTACTGATAGAAGTACGCAGGTGGTGCCTTTTTGGTTTCTTTTGTCTTTGCATGTGCCATGTATCATCTGTACCAAAAAAGGCTGATTAACTCTAAGTTAATTGTCTGTGGTCTGATAAGTGACCAGAACAGTGAGTTACAGATATCTAAAAAGCCACTCTGACAGTCAGAGGAGGTTTGCATTTGTGTGTGCGTTTATGTGAATGTGAATGTATACAGTAGGATTCATTGCATTTTAATGTACAGCTTAGTTTGAGCATGACACAAACACTATTTGTAAGGAAACCACACACACAGAAACAGACAGTGAAAGAAAGAGAGGCTAAAGTAAACTAGGTGTGAGATATAAAGATGTATGATGGAACACTTTCTTACCCGTAACTTTAGAGCATTGATCTGAAGGCAGCAATTGTAAAAATGACACACAATCACAATACAGACAAATGGAGGGCAGAGCAAGAGCATAATTTATGATATCATTATTAACATAGAGACTGATTGCTTTGAGTAAATGCTGGAGTTATATTGCACTTTGATGACTTTTTAAAAAACGTACATGCATAAAAAACATCAGCCTCAAAAATTCAACACATGGGTAAGGAAAGGAGCAGAACTCGGTGATTGGTGAAGTTGCTTTAAAGGGGAACTATGCAAGTCCGGTCCTTTTCTGCTGTTTTGCTAACCCTCCTCCTGGCCATGTGCATTTGTTTTCAATAACGCTGGCGAGAAAGCAATCAATAGATGGTGGATAACGCTATTTATCATATACGATGTTACGATGCGTCTATTTCTGTAGTTTTATCCGTCAGAAACAAGAGATTAAGGTTATGGGGCAAGTTAGTGTCGCGGCACTGCCGAGACAAGAGCTGGACATCAGGGCGGAGGCACTGATCCTGCAAGGTTGGTTTTCGGCCAAAAGATGCTAGGTGGAAGTCAGAAAGCCTCCATTCTCCCTGTAACAAGTTATGAGTCATTTATCTAACCATCACAATTACTCTGAAGCTGTTTAATTAAGGTAAAAGTGTTGCATAGTTAAGCTAAAAATCCCGCATAGGTCCTCTTTAATAACAAACATCATGTCATGTCAAAAAAGACAAACACAAAAACAAACTCAAGTAGAGAGATTTACATGGATGAACGAAGGGTAAACTCATGTCTAACCTGTAATATGACCAGTGCATTCTCCATGGACAGGTCATCAGATGGCAGCCCTTGACTCTTCCAGATCAGCTGCTCACTCTCGGAGCACAGGAATGACCGCAAGTCAAACTCTGGCACAAAGACACACAACACAAATGCATATGCTCAATTGTTATTTTCATACTGCATACTTTCTCTGAGAAGAGTGATAATCATTTTATTTATTAAACTCCAGATACTGCATTCATTGGACACTGCAACAGCCATTTAACAACAAGTCTTAATTCAACAGTCTTGACATCCACTTTGCAGCAAAGCCATTCGACAGACCCAGGGATTTAGAAACGTTATTGGATGACTCAGCCATTTGGGATTTATGTGCACATTTCAAGCCCTCTGGGTTGCTAAGCATAATTATATGGTCAGGGGTATTAATGAGACAGTATTAATGAGATAGCAATTAATACTGGAAGAGACTGAGCACTTTTTATGGGTTAATTTGTGTGGATAAAATATTCATATCTGAATCGCAGAGCTGAAAATGAAGTTAGTACTTTCTCATGCGATTAAAAATAAAGATACTTTTTGAGTGAGGGATTAATGACAACACATCAACATGATTTGGATGTACAATAGTTATTTTATCAGCAAACAGATTTTAATGTTTTGACTTTGCAAGTGTTTTGTATGTTATTATAGTATCAACACAATGCACTGTGTCATTTGTGTGTAGGTAGATGTGTGACTGTGTAGGCTGTTTAGTATGTGAATGTCCATGTGCTGGTGCTAGTGTGTTCACCAAAACAGAATATTTACTCTGTAGTCCAGACTGAGCCATCCATCTCTCAAGACAGTGTCTTCTGCGGTCTTCAGGAGCTGCAGACAGATAGGTGATGAAGGCTGCAGCAAGCATGGCCCTCATAGGAAGTGTATCCAGCTCATTCTTTATCTCGGACATCTGAGAGACATGGTCAGAAATGAAACACAAGACAGAGGAGGGGGAGGGGAAAGGCAGACAGGTAGGTGATTAGGATGAGAAAGGTTTGATAAGAGAGGGAGGGCCACCATGAGCATTGGGAGGAATTGGTAAAGAGAGGCCGGGATAAGAAAAGAGAAACATGGAGAAAAAAAGAGAGAAAGGTAAGAAAGTAAAACATGTGTGAATAGCATGTGACTCCTCCTTTCATCCAGTGTTGTTTTCGTCAACGATGACGAAATCATTTCGTTGAGACCCCTTTTTTTCATGACGATAACGAGATGGTGACGAGATAAACATGGCTCTTTGATGACTAAAACATAACGAGACGTGTGTGAGTTTTTGTTAACGAGACAAGAATGGACGTCACTGTGAGTGGGTGGTCTGTCAGACGTTCAAATGCATGACATTTCTGCTTATTGCGTATTGTGTAATCTGTCAATTAAAACCTAAAAAGAAACAATGCCGCTGCATCCTATCGTTGTTTGGTCACGCCCACCACCTGGCATGCAGCCCACATTCTGCTCAACACATCTGCGGTTACTCTTCACAGACATTGGACCTGGGTTTCCGTTATCTGGGAGTTACTGGACTTTGACTGGTAAAATCTGCCAAAGTCTGGGTATTCTTGAAGGCCTCTGGTCAAAATATCCAGTGAAAATATTCCCTCTATAGCACAATTTGAATGTTATTAAAATAGGCAGTTTCCACATGTCATTTTATTAAAAACAAAACAAAACTGAATCTTATTTTCTATGTATGTGTAGGCAGGCCTATGTGGAACAAATTTTTTTTTTTTTTTCACACGGAATTAAACTTGTCGCATTTGTTTCATTTACACCGCGCAGTACAACAACAATAACGGGAGAGGTCAGACATGTCGAAACAAGCAAATCTTAAAAACTATTTTCTGAAACCAACCAGGTCTAAGGAGAAGAATTATGATGAGTTTTTACTGCATCTATATTTCAAACGCCTGTGCATGTGTATCACCTGTAAGGACTGTGCTGCTCTCTCCAGCTGGTTCACCTGTAACTCACCTGCAGCTGACCGAGCCGAGTAGCTCTGCTGCCCCCCTCACTTTTGCCTGGTGTTTGGCTGCACTTTATATGTAAAGATCTAACCTCCATCTGTGCACTGATCAGCTGAGCCAGAGCACAGTGGATGAGGCTGCACAGCTGTAGCAGGGTGAGTGTGTTTTATAACATCGGCAAGAAAAAAAAAACATTGTCGATCATCTTCTCAATCGCCAAGAGAAAATGGGGTTGCCGACTGGCACAAGCCTATAGTCACGGACACGTCAGTTAACAGTTATTAATCAGTTAATGAGCGTTCATGTTCAGTGTTCATTGCACTTTAGCAAATTCTCAGAAATAAAGCCACAATTGGCGAAGTAGAATGTTTTTGTTTTTGGCTTTTTTGGAGTAATGAACATTGATTTCACCGTTACCACTTTATCTGGGTGTAATGCATAATCCTTAGATCAGAAAGTATTTGCCATTGGGTGGAAACCTTGTATGTCTAAAACCATTCCTTTGTTATTGTAATTATTGGTGAAAATAGCTGATCTACAAGCTCACAATGTGTTGCAATGTGTTGAACTTATAGATCTGCTATTTTCACAACTGTATGATAAGGTAGGGCATCAATTCATGAAAAAAACTGTTGAAATATGTTGGAAAAAAAGTTGAAAAGTTGAAATATGGAGATAAAAGGTTTCTGCCCAACAGCAATCTCCAATACTTACTGACCTAAATTAATTTATTAAAAGACTACACTTGTTTTATTTTCTTTTTTCTCAACTAAAATTAACTAAAACCTTTTTGAGTTTTCGACGACTAGAACTGGACTAAAACTATCACATATAAAAATGACAAAAATTTAAATGTCTGCCAAAAACAACACTTTAATCCTCCAAACGATTAAACATAAACTCAACTTGTAGCCCTGATTTATACAAAACTGTCTACACTGGTATTTACAAGAATACAAAACTAAAACTGACCATGGGCCATGAGAATCCATGTTTGGTGAGCAATTATGCATCAAGCTTTGCCAATCTTCATAACTCCCATGCCCACACAGTTGCAAGTTTTCAGGATCATGTAATCTCTGGTCTAGTGTATTAATACTGTCAAGCGTTCTGCGTAACTCAAAACTTGTGTCTATTTTTCTACACTGCAGCACTGACTTTGGTTCTCCTTCCCCTGAAACACTTAAACAGCTTAGAGGCATTAACATATAGAGAACTACAGCTTTTGCATTCTGTAAAAAATGAGCGTGTGTGTGTGCACGTGCAGGCGCGCGTGTGTGAGAATATGGAGATACGTGAGCAGAGAGTAAACTGGCTCTTTGGTGCTAGCCTTGAGGGGGGCAATGAGTATGAGGGTGTGTATGCCAGTGTGTGTGTCAGGGAGAGATTGAGTGTTTTAATTAAGGTGCAGACAGATGCTGTAGAGAGGAATAAAAACAGCCAGAAGGGACCCAAGACAGCAGGATTCACCCCCCCTGTCACACACTCACAGACACACACACACACCTCCTGTTGCTCTTACATGGTAAATGAACCCCTCTCTGAGTAAATGTGTCTAACTTTGCACACCAGTACACACATCAACATACTCATACATCACTACCTGTGTGTTCCACCGTGTATGTTCTCCGTCCAGTTGCGATATAAGCTGCTGGGCAGCAGTGATCGTGTCCTGGGCTTTTGTCACCTCAGCCTCCAACTTAGCTGCTTCTGCAGTATGACACTGGAACCTGAAGAGAGAGTGACAAGGAGAAGATGAGATCAGAGAGAAGATTGACATGTTTTTTGTGGGGTTTAGTGGATATTTGAGTCGACCAAAGCTAGATTAAATAGGCCGTGAATATAACAAAAGCTCTACAATGAATAATTCATGGGCAGCTCTATGCATCGTGTTTAAGTAGACTTTGTATGTATGGCAGAGACTGTGACAAAGTAAATGTCCAATACGAGGTGAGGAGAGTAGTTGTGAAAGTAGGAGATCTTTCTGTTCAGCTCACATAGATAAAAAAAATGGTACAAACAGGGATTGATAGGAATATAAATGATGCAACAGATGACTGAAGAGAGCAAAGACTCAGGGCTCTAGTTCTGCAGACCAGGTGGAAGTGAAGCGCAAAGCAGGTGCACCGCACCAACGGGGTGTGTCCATGCACGTATTGCAAGTTTGGCACGCTGCGCACCCTGTGCAGGTACTCCTCTTTCCCACCTCCACCCCTCCTACCGGCCTAAGTGGGAAAGAGGGAGGAGCATGGAGGCGTGGAGTGGGATTAACACAGCCCACTCAGATCTTCACCAAGCAAATGAGCTCCTCTCCTCGGCCTCAAATCCGTTGCGGGGAGGCATTCTGCAAGTTTCGTCATTTCGCCATGAACAAAGGAGACAGCAGCGTCAGACGCCTGAACTTCTCCCAGGAGGAAACTGATGTTTTGGTCCGGGAGGTCCAAGCTCACAGCGGCCGAATATATTGTAACCTGAACAGACGTCCGCAGACTGATGAAGCAAAAGTAACCTGGGAGGAGGTTACATATTGTTAATCAGGTTTGCCCTGATACACTGAGAACCGTTGTCCAGTGAAAAAAGAAAAAAACCCTCTCAACCATAAGCATCGGTGGGATGCTTAGGCTTTAGTGGGATTGAAGTTGGGATTACTGGTAAAGCAAACATCTTTTTCCTCAAATAAAGATACTCACATTTAGTAACCTATATTTAAACCCTGTGTAACAAAGATGAGTAGCGTGCACAGATCACAAACACATGTTTGTGGTTGGCTGAGAGATGTGAACTCGTTAGTTTGCAGCTGTGTTAATTAAATCAGGTTGAGTTTCCATTAGGCGTGCCAACCTCCTTTCATCTGACATCAGATGTGACGGGACAATCGATATAGAGATACATTTATGTGCTGATTCCGATAGTCGTATTGAATGGTAGTTTTTGTGATTATTTATTACATTGATAATGTTGCCTGACATTCTGGAAAGCTGCCTGTGAGGTTTTTGCAACATGTGCGCACTGTTCGCTGGTCAGCCAAACTAACACTTGACCAGCTGCGCTGAAAGTAGACCAGGTTGGGGGGGGGATTGAGATTGGGAATGGGAATGTTTTGGGGATGATGAATTGTGGAGGCGGTGAAAGTTCTTTGAATGAATTCTGAGTTGAATAAGGTATTCCCAACCTTTTTTATTTCTTTGTCATTTTATTTTTCTAAACTAAATGTATATGTCAAAAGAGATTCAAAAAAAAGAAAAAGAAAGTAGACCAAGTTAGAGCTGGCAAGCTTTCAGCGTACTTTCGGCACGAAACTGTCTCTGTGCTAAGCTGAATCTGTCGACACCTCCCCCTGCTGCGCCGCCACACCCATCTCGGCGCCCCTCAGCCTGCCAAACTGACCGTGTGCTGTGTTGCGCTGCACGAAACTAGCACTGCGCGGGGCTCGCCAACCTGAGCCACCTTGTGCTGCACCAGGAAACTAGAGCCCTGAGTATGTTGAAGGAAAGAGCAACAGTGGACAGAGTTTTGGTGACTCAGAGCATGAAGATCAGAAGAATCAAAGTCTGGAAGAATAGATGGAAGATTTGGGGGGCACATACTTATCTTTGAGTTCGCTCACTTTGACTCCAACAGAGTTCAGCTGGTCCTCCAGTCTGCTCTTCCTACTCTCTGTTTTTCTCAGGTTTCTGAACACACAAAAAACACAGATATCATTGGGTCTATGTTTACCACAAAGAGTGAAGCACTGAATCAGAAAAAAATAATTGAAAAGTAGCAAAGTTGAAACCATGTCTAGGTGTGAGTCAGTCAAAACTTTAAGATGTTTTCCAGTGTTATGTTTGTGTGGGTGTAGATTACTCCATTAGGCCGGCCTGCTCTCTCTCCAGTGGCTCTATCCTCTCTAGGACGTGGGAGTACTGGACGTTGGCTTTGACCCAGGCAGCCAGAGGAGCAGCTGCTGCACTTGCACGCTTAGCATTCTGACCATAGCAACAACAACAATCCCAACGCCATCATCAGAAAACAAAGCAGGTTAATAACATCCACCACCCATTTAATTTTCATTCTGCCATCATGGCTAGCTGACCTTGGGATCAAAGGAGGCCTTGTTCCTGTTGAGCAGCTCCTCTACACTCTGGCGAATCTCGGGGGTGATGTTCCGGGCTTCAAATGTAGCTATGTCCTCCCTCACACCACGCTTGGCCAAAAAGCTTCAGAAAAAAGGGGTTAGAACAAAAAAACAAGGGACATGACAGGACATGGATAAGTGACAAATAAAAAGATGCATAGAATGCTGTGTGTGTTTGAAGTTACATTTTATGGAAATGAAGCAAATTAGAGAAGTGATTATCAAAGAGATGAAACAGTGACCAATAAATTACCACTGTAAAAATTCTCTAAATCTGAAGCCTAAAGCTCTTGAGTGTTTTCATCTTCAATTAAGTGCATAAAACATCAGTGGCATTCCAATGTGTATGTAGCTACCTTGTTTATCCTTCCTTTTCCCTCTCATCTACCACTTTCTGTCTCACTCTCTCTTTTACTTACGCATGCACACACACACACACACACACACACACACACACACATACACCCCTTCCCCATGATTAAACAGATGAACGGTACTCAGAGCTAAGTTGGCCCACTCAGTTAACATGAGTCATTAGCAGGGCAGAGTGTTTTTGTCTGTCTGATCCCCTCTAAAAGTGCCCACAGTCAGATGAGTGACTTTTCAAAAGCCTATTTAAATGAACATACACACAAAAGTCAATTGCAAAGACATGCACGCAAATAGGTATTTTGACATATTTATCATTTATACCACAACTTCTCCCGACTTTCACACACATTCATTTCTTTTCTGAATATTATCTGGTGGAAAAACTCAAGTGCTGGGATGAGATGACCAATTAGAATATTCAGGCTTCGAACTTAAGCAGAAATTGGTGGGTGGGTGTTTCTTCAATTTAAACATAATTGATTGAAGATGCTAATTTATCACACCTCCTCCACCTCATCCTCACCCCTCTCTTTGCTATCCCAACAAGCTAACTTTGTCTTCATTAATCTATCCATCTTTCTCTCTCACCCTTCTGATGTCTATCCCTTTACACGTTTCTTTTCCCTCTCACCTCTTCATGCTGACCCAAGAGGTGTCGAAGATGCCCATCAGTCTCAGCACCCCCTCCAGGATGTCTCTGATGACATCAGGGGGCATGCGGAGGGAGCGGATCTCTGACAGAGCTTCAGGCTTGATGTTTCCCACTGCACGCTTTGCTTCATCTACCAAAGGCTAGAGGGGAGGAATGGTAAGCAGAGGGTGCGATACAAAGGTAAGAGAGAAATAAGTACTGCTGGGATTGCGAGTATAGAAAAGGTAGATGGCAGATATACATGTATATCTGCCTACTTCTAGTAACTGCCAGCATCATATTACCTGTACAAGTTAACCTACCTGTACTTCCTTCAGCTCATCATCAATTTTGCCTTTTCTCTCTTCAATCTTGGACATTTCTTGAGCCATCTTCCCTTTTATCTTTTCCATCTCTGTCTTCTGGTCGCTGGCATTCTGGAAAATTAAAATGATGCGACTGATGCCAGATTGACAGTGTTGGATTGAAACAATAGCTTCCAAGTACACGGTATATCCACCCCAACTTGCTTTTCACCAGGAAACATGATCCCTGACTGAGAGATATTACAACTTAAACCAAATAACCTGTTAAAACACAAATAAGCCTCTTGTCAGTACTTCTTTCTGATTCTCCTTTGTGGAAAGACAAAAGATTTGTTTTAGGGATAGTCAGAGTAAGACACAGTCATTGATGATGAAAAGAGAGAGAGGATACATGTTTCACAGCATCAGTTTC
This sequence comes from Selene dorsalis, assembly GCA_900303245.1. Classification (NCBI taxonomy): domain Eukaryota; kingdom Metazoa; phylum Chordata; class Actinopteri; order Carangiformes; family Carangidae; genus Selene; species Selene dorsalis. Next base: position 52,065 of record OMNW01020181.1, on the reverse strand, counting down.
CCATACTTTCTCTCTACTCTTTCTCTCACATCCTCATCCAAAAGTAATCTCTTCATTGACTGTCTCCCCATCCCTCTAGTTCTCCCACAGTTAAGACCTGACCCTTTCCTATGAACTGCACATTTTCTTCATTTTATCTCCAAATCAAATTTTCCCAGACTCCACTACTTCTCCCTGTCCTGATGTTTCCATCTTCACTCAGCCTCTGTCATTCATCCACCTACTTTATTTCCACCCTTCATCTATTTTGCCCTCGTCTTCCTCCTTTTATCCCTCCCTGCTGTCTCCATCTCTACGGGAGACATAGCTGGTACAGCCCAAAGGAATGAGTCTAGTTGTTAATTATCACTCTGCAAACTGACTCCATTGACAGTTTTTCCTTCTTTTGTATCTTGTGTCTATTGTTTCTCCTCTCTACTGCTTTCCCTCCATATCACTCAAAGAGCAGATTCCCCACAGAGTGAAAGACAGAAAGACATCATAACTAATGAACAGAATTCAGCCTCCTTTCTTCCTTCCATAAATCTTTCCGTCCATCCTCCACATGAGGCCAGCAGGGTGAATGAAAACTTGGGTACCAGGATAGAGACACAGGATGAGATGCCAAAGAACAAACAAATGCACATACACACACACACTAGATAAAGAGTGTGTCCACAGCAGGAGGGGGGCACTGCCATGGGAAATGCAGAATGACTGGAAGAGAAGCAAAGCTAAGATGAGTAAGAGAGAAGAGAAGAGAAGAGAAGAGAAGAGAAGAGAAGAGAAGAGAAGAGAAGAGAAGAGAAGAGAAGAGAAGAGAAGAGAAGAGAAGAGAAGAGAAGAGAAGAGGCACAATGAGAGTTGAGAGAGGGGTAGATGTATCTTGGAGGAGACATGAAACCCTGCAGGACTACTGTCCTGCCAGCCCACTGAGTGTCAGAGTTACACACAGTGACAAACACACAGTGACAAACATAAATACACACACACCTGCATGGAGGTGGTGATTTCCCGTAAGGCAGAATCTGCCTCCTGTTGTTTAGTCTTCAGCAGAGCACTCTGCTCTGCAGCCCGCCTCTTCAACTCATCCACCAGCGCCTTAGCTTCATTCAGTTTAGACACACCTGCCTGCAGACACAAGTCAGTCATAACATTTGAGAAATACAAAATAAGACTCTAATATATCACCAAAAATTGGAAAAAACTAAACTAAACAAAACAAAAAATAACTAAAACTGAATAGTGCCATCACTACGGAGGACAAGTGCCAGTTCCAAGTACAGTACACACTGCACCTGAAACAGACAATAATTTTTAGTCAATTCAAATAAACAGGCTTACGTTCACAGTTTATGCTGCCCAACATTGTGGTAGCACTTTTTTACAATACAAAATTTATACATATCTTTATCTGCTACAATATGGAGTTTTTTAAACCTGCAACTTGAGTACTAACTTTTAATTATTCTCAGATCATCCCTATGTGTCAAACAACAAAGTTATATTATTTTTCTTACATGAAAAACATTTAAAGGTTCTTTGTGTGACATTAAAAAATAGCTTGTTACTAATAAAACTGGTGGTTGCTACGAGAACTGTAGTCAGAATCCCGTTGCTCATGCGTTTACTTGTGCTTTGGAGGAAGGCACGAGGGAATATACTGAGTGTGACATTCAATAAACTGAACATGATTGGCATATTATGTATTCATAACATCATCATCTGCTTGCTAGATAGGACAATATAGGCTAGTGACATTGTACTACGGTAATCTATTCTTCCTGCATGACACATTGACTGCATTTATATGATATGTCAGCATAGCCATCTTATCAAAAACTAACGTTTGTTATAAGCAGATGAGCAGTGGGATGAATAATATTATACTGGAAATAATGCCCCTGAAATCTACAAGGGAAAGTTTTGAATTCCGCTGAGAGCCAGTTGTTTGCAGACTCCATTGCAATGCTAATGTTGGCACTGCAGAGAAGCAGGAGAGAGGTGTTGAGGCAAAACATGCGAGCAAGCATAAAAATCCTTTTCATCAAAATCAATCCACAGACAGGCCAAACGCAACTGGTAAGGTCAGGTAAGGTCTCACTTTTTTCAAGCTATGTTTCGAAGGCTTCACACACTGGCATTAAAGAAGCAATTAAAGCATAGAAATTGCTTCCCATTATTACATGTAGTAACAAATATTGATATTCATCCAGTAGTAGCAGTGCTTCTTGGTGAATGCATACCATGTGATACAGCTGATATGTTACCTGCAGATGCTGTTGTCTCGTTGTGAGCTGGCTTTGCTTCCGGCTATATATTGCAGTGTAAACATGCAGAAAGGCCATGTACTGGCTGGGGGTTGCACCATGTTCTCTACATGACTCATGGACCATCAGGAACGAACGGCACAGGTCTCCCTGCCTAGACTCTGCTGGGAGTTGAAGAAGTTGGTGAGAACAGACCAGTAATGCATTATATCATAGTTACCTTGGTGCAGTAAAATGTTGTATGTTATAATTCAAGTGATCCATTGCCAGATAATATAACTGGTAGATACTTGAGGATAAGTCCTTAATATTTAAAAAATGTAATAGCATTTGGTTGTGCATGTGCTCTTACCCAAGTTTTTTCCCTTGATAGCATCTTCCCTTTCATTTTCCTCTCCTCCGCCTTCTGTCTTTGCCAGCAGCAGCTCAGGAATCTGACAAGGTACAGGTTTGCACACACCGTTTATAAAATTTTGATAGAAGGCATTGATGCGTGTATTAAAAAGCTTTCCTCTCATCTGCTTCTTAAAATTAATAGATGGCTGGTGTTCAATTTTAAAATTTGTGATACCACAGGTAAATGTACTTTTTAAGTCTTGCATTGATAGCATCAATTTTAGATTTGAAGCCCCTGGATACGGCATAAAAGCGTTCCAGAAACGTTATAAAAGACTCCACTGCACAAGTTTATCTCCACAATGTTTTTCCAATAAATGAACCTTCATGCTCAACACATACTGCTGAGTTTATGGCTCTTAAATCCTGGTGTGACTGAGCTGATTTAATATCTATTTTAGGCCTTATCTTGTCCCCCCACTTGTTGCCCTTCTCTAACCTTCTTCATGCTGCTTTCGGTCCATCCTTCCATCCACTGGACAGAACACTTGCGGTAGAAAGCAGGGTTGCTCTCACAGTTGATGGTGAAGTTGGAGTTGGAGCAGTCCATGATCAGAACAATATGAAGGTTCTGCTGGATTCCTAAGGGGTGCGTGAAACAGAAAGGTTTGGAAACAAAAACTATGGCAGATTTTATCACAAAATGTAGTTTGAGACAGCAAATAAGAAGGAAACAGGGACCCCGCAGGAGATTGTGAAGACATGTACTAATTGTTGTGTCACAGATACTGTCCATATTAGCTAGTTCCTCCTTGACAGAGTTAAATAGTGAGGGTGAGCAGGGAGCTCTTTAGTGGGTTTACTTTGACAATAATAGAGCTATTGATTTGATTCTCCAGCAGCAACATCGGTGACACTAGACCACTTTTGCAGCACACACAGCTCTGCACACCAGTGGGGCAGAAGGATGGAGTCGAACACAATCATAGAACAGCAGACAGTTGTTAGACCAATCACTGGAGGACTGGAACACCACACATACAAAAATGGAAACAGACCAAAATAATGAGTAAAGGGTTAGGGTGAGAAAGCTGCTGATAAATATACAGTACTGACTGTAGGAAAAGTAGTTGTAGAGTGGTCCAGTGAATCCATCCTGGGAAGCTAAATCTTTAAGGGGGGAGAGGAGAGGCTCCAGTTCCTCTGTGGAGTACAGACCTGGAACGTCACCTGAAATGTAATACAAAAAATTGTGTCTCTTTAAGCACTAGCTTGTTAGATGGTTGAGTGGTGGACAATGTTGTTATTATACTTATGGCTGTTCTCTTGAGGCACAATTTTTTAAGTAATCCCCAATAAAAATGTAAATGTGAGAAAACACACACAAAAAAAACACAATACACACCCGATGACAGCAGGCTGTTGACCATCTCTAAGAAAGCTGGGTGAACAAACTGATAGTCCTCCAAAAGCAGAACCACCTGTTGGCCCTCCAGACCTGCCAGCTGCATCACCTTCACAAACAGTGTACACACATACACAACACATTACACACTGATACAAACAAACTAAATATAAATATATAAACTAAATATATTTGTTTGATAGATATGAATATATATATAAAACACTAAGACAACACATTGGATATACTGTTAAGGGGTAAACAATTCAATTGCTAAAATGTACAATGCTAGTGATTAGCTTGGAACAATGCGAAATAACTGAGCCAATAAAATCTTCCACAATCACCGTTTTGAGATCATTGTTGAAATGCTTAAGACTGTAACCACGGGAGATTTTGGGAGTGAACAATGTGTATCCATGCATGTGTGACACAAGGGATGTGGCTGTGTGTCGGCCCACTCCACTCCGGCCCGCCAGAAGCAGAGAGCCACTAGGTTGGCTCAGGACTCGATCCACCCTGGACACAAAATCGCACACTTCCCTGAACAGGAGGAGGTCCAGCTCCCTGTTATCACGACTGTACAGCACTACTCCCTGGAGGGGAAATCGGGAGGAACATAGACACATGAGGAGGTGCACCACAGACGCTCTGACAAATACAATGTAATGAAAATAACCAAACGAGTAGAAAGAAACAGAATCATCTGAATTAGATAAGAACGTAGCAGCAGAGGAAGACGTATCCAGATCTTTAACTTACACACACAAAACATTCAAATTATACTAATTATATGTTTTGTCAGCAAAGACAAAAAAAGTAATATTGTAAAGATTGTTATCATTGTAATTATTATGTGGATATTGTGTTGTATTAATGAAGCATTAGCATGTAAGTAACACTGGAGTTTTGTGAGAAAAATCTTAAAATGGAAAGTAGTGCAGCAGAAAGCAGAAAATATGATATAGCAGGGGGATGAATATATACTTTCCACTAATGTGTTTTAGTGCATTTATGTATATGCAGATATTTAATACTACAAGTCTGACTACAGACCAGACGACAGTTTCTCACTGCGTACCTTCTGTATCACTTGTTTTAGGTCAGCAGAATCCAGACGTCCCAGTTGTTTACCATGAGGCGGTAGAGACTGGCCTGGAGCTATTACAGCCGCTTCAGAAGCACCCCATGTCACATAAAAACCATCTGCACACGGGGAAAAAATCATGGACTGTTAGTTACGCAGCTGCATATGCTCCCATCATATGACATTCAGCAGCAGCTTTTGGCAGAAGTGAGAGAAAAGACACAAAAATCTACCAGTGTAAAGACAGAGCTGTCATAAAAATGAACTGATGGAAAACCACTGAAATACATTGTGTGCCTGGATGTTCAACTCTACAACCAGAATTCTGAATTGTTTTTAAATCCCACAGCAGCAGGTAGGTGTTTGTTGTAGTGACAGAATAGATGTCTGGCCAGTTTTGTTACTAAGGTTACAAAGCACCAGTCTTTCGCTGATCCTTTCTCACATACTCGATGTGAGTGTAGCTCGCTTGTGTTTATATAAAGAAGGCTTGTCAGTGCCAAGAGGTTAGTCAAGAAAGGTGTGACAAGGATGTTAAAAACAAGCTATCACAGCTTGAAGGTGATGTCTTGAGCACAGCTGTCAGCACTGTAAGCTTTTGTTTAACAGTTTCAAGTGCTTGGGTTATGTTATATTGAGGAGATTGACTATGGCTTAGTGCCAGCATTTGTGAAGAATTTCTAATGCCGCTGTGAAGGTCAATGCCCAGTATAGTGCTTATCAATATTAGTATGATGTGTAAACATACCATGTGAGGACAGGAGGTTTTGAATTAAACTTTAACTAATTTCTCCTTGGATATTGAGGGCGCCTCCTGTAAAGTGTCCACAACGTGAAAAGTCCATCTGATATGTCTCTTGTGTCTTGACTTGTTCTTATTCACTTAACACTTGGAGTCTTGTTAGCTTCAACCAGGATTTAAAACATTTGAAAAAATTAAAATGTTCTTACCACTGGTTGACATTAAAGGATAAGAGACTTGGAGTTTGGACTAGTCCAAACCAGTTGGAAAAGGGAAACAATTTATCAACATTATGCTAGTTTAGAATAAGCAAAGAGACCACATCTGAGAAGAAACTGCCATAAATTTAGGTCCAAAATACATAATCAGTTATTCTTTTCATTCAGGCATGAGAGACAAAGGTCAGAAAAGGTTGACATAAATTGCACTGAGCAGTAAATCTGTGATGGAATCCTGTACTTTGTCGATTGTTGGGACTGATGAATCCATGTTAGCAGCCCTTCTTATTTAATGGTCTGTGTAGGATTTTCATGAAGGTGTATGACACTGAGAGCAAAACAATGTTATACCAGTCATGTTGTCTAAGGCATCAGAGCCCCAGTCTCCCCGTATGATGGAGGAGAGGATGTTATCAAAGGTGTGAAGGTCTTTGGAGGAAACTAGCCGGTCTCTGAACAGCCTCCTGGCCTCATGCGCTACCACTTCCAACACGCTGTCTGTCACATTAGATTGAGCTAAAAATGAATAAATGAGAAACACACACAAACATTCGGATTAAGGTCAATATATACATGCTTGCATTCACTTGCATGGTGAGATCTTTTGATTTTGATTGAAATGTGTTTTGATTAGAACCATGACATATTATATTCAGCATACAGACCAACTTTAACTTGTGGTTACATGGCAAATTTCAATGAGTCATCTGCAATCTACAAAGGGATTTTTTTCTCATTTACAGCATACCACATCCAATGAGCATTTTGTTGTTTCAAAAAGGAGACAGAAGCAGTGTTTACTCTGTGACTCATCCTTGGTTGGGAAGCTGTTCTGGGTTGGATCAGGCATGACAAAGGCACCTCCCAGGGTGAAAATAAGTTTACCAAAATTCCCCAAAGAATCAGCAAAGTGCTGCGAGCTAAAAACAGGACAAGCCTGAAATCGCGGTCTCATAGGCTGCTGGCTTCAACAGTGTCTGTCACATTATACTGAAACAGCTGAAGAAGAAAATCAAACAGAGACACAGCTGACACTCTGGGGGTTTTCTTGTATATTAGATTTGATAAACCCACAGGAAAATAAAACACTTAAAATGCCAAGTTTTCATGCTAAACATTCTCTATGCCTTCGGCTTTAAAATGATTCCCCTACCCAAACACCATGTTAGTGGTTCTGTTTCTAAGTGTTTCACTATGGGAATCGCCTTGGCATGACGAACTACGGAAGCTCCAATACCACAACGTCTGTCAGTGACGGACAGGTCAGGCTGTGATGGGGCGCGCCCCCTCATATTACCACAGCCAATCAGCCCCTCTAAAATCTTTCTCACTTTCTTACTGTGAAAGACCTAAACAAAGCTCCCTCAGCTAATCTAGACTAGCTAGCCTTAATATCTGCTGAACAGTTCATAGACAACCCATTAAGGACCACATTGGCAAACAGGGTTCCAGCTTTGGTTTGGATTTGCAGAGTAAGCACTTCACAACTTTCCACTACACCAGGCGCGTAGCCAGTAATGGGCCTGGATGGGCCAGTGCCACCCACACTAGTCATTGGCCCATCCATCAGAGTTTGAGCAAAATGCTTTTTTAAAAGAAAATTAATTAAAACTATAAGAAAAAGTGTAGCCTAAATATAAAATTGATTTATTGTCAACTTGTTATGAGTGTTTAATTTGTCATCTGATTAAAACGGAACTGCTGAAAACGCTGCCCAGATCTACCTTAGCAACCATAACTGTGTAGCATTACCAGTAAAACAATGGCTAAACATTGAATACCAGCTGTCATTCATTGGACCAGAAGGACGCGCTATGACACAGCGCTCAGGTGGGAGAGTTTTTTTCTGGAAAAAGATGGCCCATCCAATTTTGTACCGGCCCACCCACAATACAATTTCTGTCTACGCCACTGCGTTAACAGTTTCTCAAAACAGTGTCCGCATCACAGCGAACTGCTCATTGGGCCACCCAGTATTAGGTTACCAGAGCAGTTGACAACTGTGTGAATTTACCCTCTGGCTAACCCATCAAGCTGACCTGTTCACCTGGCTACACCATGTTAGCTTACTGGTGTAATTGGCAAATGTGTAACATTATACCCACTGGCTAAAACATTACGGCGAGTCAACCAGGGTCCTGTCAGCACCGATTTGCTAGTTGAAATGTTATCGGGAGTTCAGGAAACGTGTCATGATGAGTGAACTTTTACGGTACATTACGGTTAGCTCAGGCTAAACCCCAGGGGTTAACGCCAATAACCAGCAGGCTAACGTGTTTCGGTGCGCCTTGTACAGGTGTATATTCACGCCAATCTCTTCCTTTCCAGGCACCCCCACCAAAGGGCCAGAACCAAAGGCGAAAGAGCTTCCATCTCGCACAGGAACCCTCATCCCATGTAGTCTGCATGGGCCCTAACATTCCCAAGCATCACTGGCCGACCCCCACTCATGCATCCACTGAGCGTCAATGCCAGAAAAGATCCTGGAAAGAAGACTGTGGCCAATAATCAGGACCCATGCCTGGCAGGAGCTACCCTAAAAGCATCAACCAGCACCCATCAGCCGCCTGCCACTGTGAGCTGGGCTGACATGATGAATGAGCCTCCTCTCGTCTCAGGGCCATCCGTGGCACAGGTGGTGCTTGAGGCAAACGTGCCAGGGTCTGTATAGCAGCCACTACCGGGCTTTAAATTGTTTAGACGTTCAGGAGACTTATGTGGGACTTATCCGGGAGTGGCCTGTATCTCCCACAGTGAAACACCGAATGAAGTTAGAAAAAGAACTTTGGGTTACTCAATGTAATCACCGGTTCTTTGATAACAGAGTAAGGTGTATCACCTCCCTCCTTGCATAGACACAGAAAGAAACGGGTCTAGAATAATCTGAGAAGGGCTGGCCGGTTGTGGTAATATGAGCACAGCTCGACCTCTCTGACACTGACAGACATTGTGTCATTGGAGCTTCCGTAGCTGGTCACGCCAAGACGATTCCCACAGTGAAACACCTCAGTCTGTTATCAAAGAACCGGGGATTGTGTTAAGTAACCCAAAGTTATTCTATCACAATACTAAATAATAAAAAAGACAACAGTGTCAGGTAAATCAGAATTTTTAAGGTATATATTGGCATTGAGAGCTCACTATACTTGTTCCTTAATGTACTCAAATACAGGTAAAGGGGCTATGTGTGAGTTTTGTCTACTAATTAAAAAGCTTTCTTGGCAGGAGCAGGTGGCAGTGATTGTCCTTTGGCAAGACCTTCAAACATGGTTTTCTTTTTCATACAAGATGTTCTCATATTCCCTCAGAGCAGTGCCACCTCTACAGTAAGACTACAGTGAATTGCTGTCGGAAAAGTGAGGAGACGGGTTGGAGCTAGCTAGATGGCTGGAGCTCGACTGAAAGACTTGATAGAGTAAGAGTCAAAATTAGCAGTATAAAATGCATAATAGCTGTTATGCTCTAGTAAAAAGGAACTAAGCATGTTTTATCATGATTAGGCCTGTCACAAGTTTTACATATTCCTTGATCACAATTATTTGCATAATCGTTAAAATCATTTCTATTCATCTGTATAAGACCAGCTGGATGAAACTAACAGAAATGTCATACTTCCATCAAAATTGTCTCATTGTTTTCCAGTGTTTGAGGTTTGACTGGTCTCTCTCTTTTAATGACATCCCTTCACTTCAATTCATGATTTGGAATGGTTTAACAGCAACTGTAAAAGTGGAAGTTATGAAGTCTTGTAAATATATTAACAATATTAACATTTATCAGCAGTGACGGGGTAAAAATGAAAAGAGATTTTTAGAAGGAAACGCAGGTAAACAGCAAGGAGAGGAGGAAGATGTAAGGAGTAAGTTAAAAATGATGAGCACAGGAAAAGAGAAGTTTGTCCGCTGACGTGTTAAATTAAAATAAATGATTGGACTCACTATCACAGCAGGAACACATTGCAGAAGGAGAGAAAGAGTGACAGAGGGAGAGATGAAAAGACAGCAAAGTGAGAGGATGATAAAAGAGTGGAAGAGACGAGTGACAGAGAGGAAGTAAGGAAAGAGGAGAAAAGGAGCGAGAGAATGAAGAAAAGGTGAGCGCTAGAGATGGTAGCTCTGAGCTAAAAGTATACTGACAAGAAACTAAGCCATCTGGTCCTGTCTTTTTGATTTTGGCATCAAAACTGACAGAGTTATAAATGCTTCATGTTCCTCAGCAGCAGCAAGATTACTGTATGTGTGCACTCTAAGGAATTAGTACAAAACCAGTGGGTCATTAAATCCACCTTTTCCAATCCAGTGTTTTTGTTCGCATACAGCAAGGCTTCTGAAAACGTCACTTTCAGCCGCTTAGGTGCCTGGTTCTGATTCCCACATTACAAAATGGAAAAAGATATTTTGGCTCGAAGTCCAGCTCCCAAGTCTTTCTGTTCTCGTTCCCAACTTAAAATGGGTTGGGATGTTCCTGGCTATTGCATCCATTTTACACCTGTTGAAAATGCACTAAAACATAGAAATATTAATACGTATGCATTCTTGTGTGTGTGTTTGGTTACCTGCAGTGAGGTCATATCGCAGCAGGCTGAGGACCCACTCAGTGAGAATGCAGGGGGTAAACAGGTAGTGACTGTGGTCGTCCACTGTAAACTTGGCTTTCACCTGACGGGAGAGAAACACATGGTAATGATAACATATGTGATCCATTTGTGATTCAGTGATAAGAGCATGGCCACACTGAATCTTGTGTGCCATCCATATCTGCAATTTGATAACTGCAATATAGGATTTAATTCACTGGTCCACAGTCTGTGCGTGTACACACACAATATAAACAACAAAGGAATTTTTTACCCTGCCACCAAACCTTTTATACAACATCTTTGGTGGCAAAAGATCCATGAGACACCAGTGTATCCAATTACCACTTGAAAATGTTACAAGATTAATTATTCAACATTTGTGACATTAATTAACACAGTAAGATGCTGGTAAAAAGTCCATGATGGTGAATAAAAGAGGCAGATATGCTAATGCATTTGATTTCTGTCAACTGTAAATGTACAAATGTTTTTTTTTTTCAACATTCACATTATCTAGGCAAAATGGCAAAAAAAAATAGCTCAGTCATTTAAAAAGCTGATGTGGTTTTCAAAACACTGCACCAAATCCAAGAATTCAAAGGGTTTGAGGGCATTGTCATTCTTGTGGAAATGGGTGTGACGGTTTCTTCCTGATCATATAATAAGTCTTCAGTGACTTATGCTTTTAATCTCAGAGGCAATATTTTATTACAAATATAGAATACCAGTGAGCATGCTATCTAATTCAATACCTGTTCATAAAGCTGCACAAGAGACCCAGCCAGCTGGTGTGTTTTCCCTGTGCTGGCCCAGGCTGCCTGACTGCCCAAGCTATGTTGGAGAACTGGCTGCAGGTATGCTGAGTAGATAGTCTGCAACTGCTCCCTGTCCGGGTAACTAATTGCAAAGAAGCAGAGAAACTGAGAGACATGGCCGCAAAAAATGTACAGCATCACAGATGGGGTGGCACATCAGAGATACAGGGTGAAGATGGAAAAGAGAATTGAATTATGTATATAAATTCAAGAAAAAATACACATTCTATTTGCATCTTTTTTTTTAAATCATACTTACTCTATGGTGCAGATGCGTACTATAGAAGAGAAGCGAGACGTGAGTGAATGGCTCCCGACAGCACCCGCTGTCGACATTGAGGCCACCACCTGAATGTTCTCGAGACTCACCCACTCCAGATTTTCGTCATAGAATCCCTTATAGGTTAAAACCTGGAGGAGACAAATGAGTATGTGATTGTACGTTATGTTGATAGCATTTCAGACTGTTCGAGAAAGGGTTCAAAAAGTTAGTAATAAAGTAAGCTAAGTTTACAATTCAGCGCCCACATCATCCATTCTTGCACTGCTTATTCACTTGTCTACATGTAATTTTTTGTCAGCATATCAGATCTACCTGTTGCAAGAAAGCAATGAGGTTGCTGGTCCCCCATTTGTCTGGTTTGGGTAGGTTGATATCTTTCAGGTAAAGGACCAGGTTCTCACAGTCCTTGGGTCTGAACACTCGGCCAGTATTTGAGCTGAGCATCAGGCAGGTCTGATTGAGCTTCTGTAGCACATGGCGAGATGAGGTCTGTGCACTGCAGTGGACCACAGCGACTTGAGTGGAGCGCAGACAAGAGAAGGCATAGCGCAGGAGCATGCTAAACAGAAAACAAAACGTAGGTGATGAAACACACATTCACATGTGTTCAACCTAAAGCTAGGTGCCTGAATGCTTCAGCTTTTACACAGCCAAGTTTCATGTATGTTTAGCATGTGACAGAAATAAAGGAATTCTGTGTTGTGTGTGAGTGTTGTATCTAATGAGAAGGGCTGTTGGGAACTAGAGAGCATTGTTCATCAGGACACATGTGATACACATTCATCACATAGATCCATTACTTGTACATGTGCATATACTAAAAATATCTACATGATTAATTTTGACATGGTATAAAGTGTTGCAACAATGTATGTTAATGGTATGTAGTTAATTTACATATGGAGGTTCATTAAAATAACATAAACAGAAAACAATATCCATGTTCATATAGTACACTGTGTTCTAAAAGTTATCTGCATGCTGGTCTTGCTTATCTGCAAGAGTTACTGACAAAAACTCAATGTCTCTGGTAGCTTACTGTCCCTTTTGGGAAAAAACATGTTACACCATGAGTGAAGTGAGTCGTACAGTTAATGACCTCCCTGGAGGTGTTTTGCTGCTTTTGTTATGATAATAAACCGCACCCCCCTGTAGTCATGCATTGTAGGGGGCCCAGGGGTTGTTATGAACTAGAAATTGGCCTGAGCTCTTCCCACAGCAAATCTTTGGCTTCCTACAATAATTTTTTCCTATTAATGTAAAACATTTCTATCTAATGATTCTAGGAGAGTGGTCTCAGACTTTTGGAATTTATGGATGTAATATCCGCATATAGTGACAGGTTTTAGGATGTACATGCAGTATACCGGTATGAGCATACATACATAAACATATTTGTATTGACTTGACCTCTGTCAATATATGCAACTGTTCTAATATCTCATGGCTTACTTTTTTTTTTTTTAACACGTCTTGTGTTTTCACTTCACAGTACATATTGAATGTGTACATATATTAAATTTGCATATGGAGTATATGTGTGTGGGAAATAATTTCATTTATTAGAGGACTAAACTGACAAAATACAGTGACCTTTCAGATGAAGTCAGGCAAGACAAGGGGATGAGAAAAGGAAAGACTGAGCGAGATGCAACTGGAGTGTAAAAGGCAAACTGAGTGACCCCTGTTCTTCAAACCTCTGGGGAGAGAAGCAATTACTTTTAAGGCATCAAGTCTGTGTGCTCTCATAAAAAAGCCAAAGCACATACAACCCACACACACAGATTTGATCCTTATTCTGCGTTGTTAGTGCCTTTACATGAAAGGTCAAATCTTTAATGAAAGAAGCTTTGATGTCAGTGTTGATTGTGTGCATGTTCTTTTTAGCCTCCACATCTCAGTGCCTCTGCCTTTGCCTCACAATCCATAATACAAACGCTCCCACAAAAACTTCACAAACCCTTTTTCTACAAGACTATCATGAGGTTTGCCAGGGAGAGTGCCGACCACTCTATGACTGCCAATGCAAAACAATATGAAACCGTGACAGTAATCCTGCTACAGGAGTGAATATAAATCAGTTCAATAATGGCAAAAAAACAAAAAGCACTTTTTTGACTGACTATGCTACTTTTTTGTGTGTCAGGATGTATAAAATTATAATTAAACAATCCTGTCAGTGTCAGGTTAATATCTTTTTTCCTCAAGTGTTTATGTTTTCATGTACATTGTTGCTTTGTAAGTCATCTTGTTATCTACAACAATGCATCCATACAAAATACAGCGTGTCCCCATATTTAGGAAGTGTGTGTATTTGGTGCCTATCTTTGTAATAATGAAAAAATTTCAGCCCTGTGTGTGCTTTCATTTTTGCATATGTATATTTACCCCTTTCCACAGCCCTCCGGCCCGACCACCAAGAAAGGTTGCCTGTGCTGAGCAGTGAGCCATGGGGAGAAAGAGTGCAGACCTCTCTGCATGTCTGGAGTCTCTATAACAGGTAGCGTGTGTGTATGAGAGAGTTGTTCCAGTGTGAGACCCTCGGGACGCTGGAATATATACGCTGCTAGATGGCCACTGTCAGAGTCATAGTAAGTATCGAGTGGTTTTTTGGCATCTGGTGGGTTTTCCCTGGCCCAGCTCAGCAACTGCAGATGTAGAAAAAAAAACAAGAGCATATATCAGGACCAGGAGTGGTACCATTTTGAATAGTGGCATGACTGAAGTTCCCCACCAGGCGCAGGTCCTGCATTAGCACTTAAATAACGACACATCTGTACAAGTGAACAGGAAATCATGTAGGAAACAAGTCTTTAAGATTGAGACCAAATAAAAATTTAAAGCCAAAAACTAAACAGTAGCTGTCACCCTCTGCCCAAGCAGAAGAAAAAAGGGTCCTTACCTCTTTGGCAAACTCCTGTCGTGTTTTGAAACTGAGGTTTCCTCCCAAACCTCTAAGAAGGCCAACAATAAACTGACCTCTCTCTGCCACAGCACTGAGGTGTGACAGACCATTGAACACTGTACCCAGCAGACTAGTCTCCACCACAAAGTCATTCTGATGAAAAGAAAAGGAAGAGAGAAGGTTATACAAGTTTGAAATAAAATACACTGTGATTTTGGAACAAATGGGGTGAAAACTGGTTTCACAAGTGATTTTTAGATTTGAAACGAACACTGGCCAGTGTACACAGAGGTTCTTTATTTTAGTCACCAATGTGGCCATGTGCGTTGACACATTGTATATCGCCATCAACGCTTTCAGTTCATGGCGCGTTTCAAATTAAGCACAATCAAACAGTCAAAATTGCATAGAAGTAGAATAGAGCAAAGTTAACCTGTTTGAGGACCCAGTCCAGGGCTCGTTGGAAATAGTCTCCCAGCCAGTTCTCCAGGTTGCTGCGGTACTCTTCTGGCTGACTTCTCAACCATGACTTCACCAAGGCAGCCACATCAATGTCTTCATCACTAAATAATACGTTGAAAAAGTAAGTTAAGTCTAAAATCCACGGAACAAGCTGGTTAAGAAGGGTTGAATTTGTTACAAACATAGAATGTAAACCTCATCTGACTGACTGACCTGAGAAAGATCATGCCCATACGAGAGATGGTAGCTGGCGAGGCGCAGCTAAGGTCATGAGTCTCAAACAAGAAGTTTACATTGGGTCCAAACTGGATGCGTTCTCCACTTGGCATGGTTAGCAGACGATTATCATCAAGCACAGAGTTCAGACTCTCGATCCACTCTGGGTCAATATCACCGTCACACACAATCCAAGAGCTCACCTCTAAAAAACAAATACATATACATAAATGCTGTAGATACATACAGTATACTATACATTCAATGCAGCGTATAGTCAAGTGTATTGGGTGCAGTGTAAGAACCTCTCCGCTTAATGAAACCAACACTGCACCAAACTTCAAGTCAAGTGTCAGATGTCTGGCCAAGAGAGAGAAATCATTATGACCTGTTTGATTGTTTTCTCCTTCTTACCCTGTGGTTCTCTGACCACATTCCTGGCACTGTGTGTGAGGACACCATCAGCCCATTCTCTGGTGTCCATGTCTATATGTCCAAGCAGCTGCTGTCTGGGCATGGCCTTGGGATTCATTGTGTATTGCTTCACCTACAGAAATACAAGATTAGCATAATTGCTTTTCGTGCTCCTTTATGTCTAAATGATACAAAAATTGAATGTTTGTACAATATGAATGAATGAAAGAAAATCCAGGGAGGTAGTTTGTCTCTCATACTCACCATTTTGCCTGTCTTGCTGAGAGCAGCCCTGAGCATCCTCCAGAGTGTAGACTTTCCTGCTCCACTTGGCCCTACAATGACTACACCCATGCGCTGTCTCAGCTGTTCATTCAACTCCAACGCTTTCTTTAGCTGCATTGGAATGAAAAAAACAACAACCTGCAGTTAACATATGATTTTATAGTTTCACCACAATAATTCTAAAACACTTTTGTAAATGTTTAAAAAACTTTACTGACCTATCCCAATCACCGTCTGTCTGAATACCATTCATATCACATACCATGACACTTGTATTTTGAGCTAGTTAATAAGTGTCTGAATGCACACACCTGGCTGGGTATAATCTCAAGTCGTGCCTCCTTGTAGACTTGTTCAAGCGCGTGCGTTAGTATCTGGTCCTCCACATCAGTGAAACTGATTCCAGAGAAGACATCTTTGACAAGAGCATCAAACCGGGAGCTATCGGCAAACGTCAGCTTGGACATCGTGTTCAGTCTCAAAGCCTGCACCACCAAACTGCTCTCCTGAACTGAATGTAGATGAAAGATATTGATTTAGTATAAAATTGTCTTAGGCAGCTGAAAAAAAGGTTGTGAAAGTAAACTTGTCCAGTTGCCTCGCCCTGTTATAAAAGTTCTAATTACCAAAGTCTATCATGATTTAAGAGTTTATCGATACTTTTGTTCTCTTTTCCAAAGATGCTGGCTTTCCCTGCAGACATAAATATGGTGTTTTTTTTTCCTCAGCAGAAAGGAACACTTGGCCAGACTACACAGAGAGACAAATACAAGAAAACCTTGGGGACTCATTGATGGACAGGAGGTGCATGTGGTGTGTGTGTGTGTGAGTAAGTGTGTTGGACAGATCAAGGGTGGGTGGTGGAACAGAAGGATTTTGTAAGAGAGAGAGGGATGGGTTCAAAAAGAGGCAGAGGAAAATGAAAACAGGGATAGAGGGGAAAGTATTGAAAAGCAGAGACATTAAGGGAAGATGGGGGTGAGAAACAGAGGGCAGTGAGTGAGAACGAGTGGGACAAGAGCGGCATCGACAGCCAGGTATCAGAGAGAGCTCAGTAAGAGGTCAGTAGGAGGGGGGGAAGAGGTAAACAACAGAACTCTAGCAAAGTGTTTTAGAAAAAGAGAATGGAGAAGGACAAAAGTACAGACAAGTGAAAAGCGCAAAGGAAGTTTTTAAGGGGAGCATTTGGGCTAAATGTCAATTGATGTGTCTGTATTAGAGGATTTAGAGGGCGAGGACAACAGCAGGTGTTTAGAGAAAGTGCTGGTCAATGGAGTCTTTTGATGTTCGAGTGCACTCATGAAAAGTGTTCATCAAACTACATTTGAGAGATAGCCACATATGGAGCCACCGATAAACACAACATTTTGCAGTGTGACCCTGCTGGGTACAGGATAAGAATCTCCAAACCAGATGCATTTTCACTATCACTTTATCCTCTAATCTCGCTCATCAGCCCTACAACCTACTATCTTTCAGGTCAAAAGCTTACTGTCAGTGCAGCAGTTTAAGCACTCCACAGGGAACACATCTTAGAGACACAACCAATTGACACAAAGTAAAGTATTAAAGTCGTGTGAACAAAAATGAAATAGAACAACTGCAACTTTTTACTTGAACTATTATGCACTACAGGCACATTGCATGCTGTATAACTATACTTCTCTCAGTCAGACTGTTAAATAATGGAAATGTGAAAGTTTATTAGCCTGGTAACTGGTATGCAATAATCAAATGACTTTATTGCTATAATCGATTAAATAATGTGGTTTCTGAACCACTGAGCAGAATGTTCAAAGATTTGTTTATCTCACCAGGTGGCTGATGCCGAAATCATCAACAACTAAAAATACTACTTTAGTACCACTGAGCCTTGTGGATGTGTTTTGGAACGAATTCAATGTAACTGATTCAGTGGTTCATGTCCTGCAATCAGCTCTTAAACAGCATATAAATTAGGCTTGGGGTAGTCATTGGTAGGTTAACATGTCTGGACTTCCATGAATTATGGCACAAGTAGCTGTTTTGCTGTGTAATTGTCTTGGGTTGTCTGAGTGACTTTTTGATTTGAACCACTGTGGCATGTAAAATGACCATTTAGTCCTTTCTATTCATTTGTTCTACTTGATGGACCTGTACTGTCTTACAATTATTTCCACTCACAAAGCATGAATAATCGTGTATTGACTAGTGATGACATATCAAACTGAAAATGTAATTTTTTGTAGCTTTCAATTATCAGCTGCCAATACTGGGCTGGCACTAAAAGACTCTTGACCCATCATGTGTCTTAAAGAGCACTGCAAAAAATGTAATTCTTCATTATATTAATGTCCAATAACAATGAATATGGAGATATTCTCTCTACCCTATTCAACACATTTTGCATGGACTATAACATATAGGCTAGATACACTCTGAGTATGCTATGTGGAGTGATTGCTGTAATAGTTATTCTTTGAGTATACCACCATCAATGTGTTTTATGCCATCTAAAAGATGAACTTCCTCTAAACACATTCACTTGTATGTCTTATCTCAACTATATTAGTAGCACAGTTTCTAAAAAAGAATATACTGTGCCCTGCCAACATTTCGCTAGATTAATTACTACATCAACATTACTACATTGCTCCTATTAACATTTTTGGACTCATGAGAAACAGGCTTTTTATTACAATGCACTCTTGTTCCTGCACAACCAGGCCCCTACAGAGGTTTATTTTTTATTTGTTTCAAGGCTTCATTTAAATCAGTCCACACTGCACCACACAATTTCACTGATTAGCACAGCTTCAACAACTTCAGAAACGAAAAAAGTCATCTGTGAAATCACCTGCTGTTGCGTTTGGCTGTAATGTAAGCCTGCCAGTTTTCAGCCCTAGATGGCATGAGACTGTATGTTCTCAACATGTTTTTCAATCACTAATTCCTCATGTTCATTTGCTTAGATGTCAACCCCCCCCCCATTGCATGCTGGATGTTTGTGTTGTGTCTTTTTGTTTCTTGGTCACACACAAGTTTTGGTTCTGTGGAGTATTGGTGACTATAAATGCAACTTGAGACAGGGCAAAGAAAGATGCATCCCTTTCTCCTAACTTTCCTGTCACGCTCCTGTATTGGAAAAGTAAAGGTGCCTCAGAGAAGTAATGTACCTTATAAAATAAAAAAATTAAAAAGCCAGAGGGGGTCTTACTCTTGTCCTTGTCAGGACTCATCCTCTGCTGCTGTAGGAGACTGCCACAGGCCTTGAGCACTGTCTTCAGAGCACGCAAACCCCAGTCATAGTGCTGCTGTGGCGTCAACAGCTCTCTGCATGGACAAATAAAGGCACATTTTGATACATATTCAACCCCCTCAATAAACTATAGTGCTGCAGAGGATTAACCACAAAATCAGTAAATTTCAATAGATAGTAGTGGCAGTTTAGATCATTTCAAATAAACTCTATAAACAACAGTTTGAAATACAAAACACACACACACAATTCTGGTGATGGTGATATGTTTACATACTGTGTCATAAACTTTTCCTCCCTTCAGCCTCACCCATAAACTTAACCATTAAAAAAAACATAATCCTACAATATCTACCTTGCCAAGTTGAAAATTGCAACTAATTTGCTTCCGAGGATTTCTCCATTTTTGAAGCCTTCAGAGTAGAGGATGACTTCCGCAATGAGCTCATTGTCTGGCCTGCTCATGGCCACAGGCCTGAACAGCTGCTTCAGGTTGTCTGGAAGCTTCTGTCGGCCACCATAGCCTTTTCCTGCTGGGTTCAGTGTGATGAACACTCCAGAGTTTGGGTCCAATTCCACCTGGAATAGATGAAGAGATGACAGAAAAGCTTAACTATTTTCATTGATATAATATGTTTTGTGCTAGAATTAATACAATTCCATTGATTGATTGTTGATTAATAACTTAATTGATGAATAAATGACTGATTTATTTACAATCTGATTTCACGGAAAGGTATGGACTGTTGGTTGAAGGTACAAAAATGCGAACCTGTGCACTCAAATGAATATGAACACATACTATAATTAAAGAAGTGCAGAAACATTGAGTAACTGTTTTTCCATCATCTGACCTCCTTCCCCAGCAATTCACATGTGTTCTTGTGATGTTTCAGAGAGTCTTGGATGGCCTGAATCTGCATGGAAACTGCAGATAATACTGCTTCCTCCAAACGGTTAAACTCATCAAAGCAGCCCCATGCTCCACACTTCACCAAGCCCACAAAGATTCGTCCCATTGACTTCACATCGATGCCCTGAAAAACAGACAGACGCAAAGCAGAAAAAAAAGATCTTCAGTGTTCTCACTGACAGTTATCCTCAATCAAAGGTCTTGTTGTAGAGTGTGTATGTGCTGTGGTGTGTGTGCTCATATGTTCACATACTATCCAAGAGCATTTTTATACCTCATCACAGTTGAACACCAGCACTTGGCGACCAAACAGCCCTCCCAGGGCTTTGACTGACTCAGTTTTGCCTGTGCCAGCAGGTCCATAGGGGTTTCCCCCCAGCCCCATCTTCATGGCCTGAGTCAGAGTCAGGTAGCACTTATCAGTCAGTGGAGTGTGCACCAGCTTAGCTGCATTCCCCTGGGATGACGAAGAAAGTGAGTGATAACAAGAGAAAGAATGTGACAGAAACACAGTGAGATGACCAGACAGAGGTAAGGATACAAGGAGTGAGAGAAGGTTGGAGGGACACGAGCCAGCAGAGGATAAAGACAAACAGAGAGGCGATGGATTATAAGAATGAGGAATGAAAAACAAATGAAGGACAAGCAAAAGAAGATGAAAGTGAGTGAGACTGGCTTGAGTATGTGTTTTCAAAGCAACTGCAGAGGGAAGAGACAGCAAGGTATATTTATTGCTCTTCGTTGCTGCATAAACAGTGCCCCCCAAAGGTATAAAATAAAAAAGTTGGAGTAAACCAGTTTCCCTTTCGTTTGTGTTTAGGGATTAAAAAAAGCCTTTACAAACGTGTGGATGTCTGATACAACATTTAAAGAGACAATTGTCTGTATGTTTATTTATTAACAATGTACTTTGTGTATGCATGAGCACATCTATTATCATATTGATAAATGCAGTTGACTCATCTAGGGCAAGTAGTCAAATTACAAATAATTATTTGATCCATTTCTGAAAAGTTACAATCATTCAATTGGGTAATACCTAATATTTACCATTTTCCATTTACATATTCCATGTTAAGCATTTTCAATTTATCTTTGGTAGCTTATTAAAGGGGTTTTAATTTTTTTGGTTTAAAGCTCTAATCAGTAATAATCTCCTACGGAAACAGAAATGAGGTGCAGCCTGAGAGTTGTTGTGTTTGAATGCGTAAGAGGATATACAGCAAATACATGCCAGCACGCACCTGGTACTCATATGTATAGCTGAATTGTGCATCAACCATCTGTATATAGCAGCATTTGTCCGGTCTCACGTAGAAGCGAAGCTGCTTTTTCCAGGCCCAGGCATCAGGACTGGTAACTTCTGCCTGGTTAAGTTGCTTCACCACACTGATGTTGTGGATGATATCCAGGATTAAGGCCTTGAGCTTCAGCTGCAGGACACTCGACTCTGTATAGTCAGACATGCATGAATATCAGTTTGACTGAATTGGTAAAACTACACACAGTGCAAACCTAATCATAATATAGAATGTCATTTAGTTTTTAACGAGGCCACACCTATTTGGTATTTATATTCAAAAACAAAACATAAATATCCATATCAGTAAACACAACCTTTTTCATGACCATATTATACATATTGCCTTTATAGTTGTGTCAAATTCATGCAAATCTCTAAAATATACATTTCTGCTTCCCATTTTGGTGAGTTAAATTGATTGGTAAAATTCTCATTACTCTTGGTTTTAAAATCTATCTTATGAATTACTGTTTGACTTAGTGCTCTTGGCTTGATGTTAACCCTAGGTTATTAGATATTTAGACAGATAGCCATGCCAGACACTCTTTTACAGTAGCTGGTTTCCTGTGAATAGATGGTAGACCGTCAATGTAACCAGACAGAGTAACAACGATGTCTATGTTACCATAAAACAGCAGGTCATCGGTAAAGAAAGCTGTTCAAAGTAAAAAAAAAAAAATGCAAAATTGCATCGATTGGCAAGAAGAATAAATGGGACCACTCGCTGAGCAGACAAACCCAGCATCTCAGCCGAACATTTTCAAACCACAATTTAGAAAGGGAAATTTTGTCAGACCTGAATATAGCCACACTGATATCCTGGAAAATCAATATCATCAACAAATCTCAGTCTGTGACTGCAGAATATGCAAGAAAGACCAAATGAGGCAATTATAAAAGAGGGTAATTGTGAAGTCCATAATTATTTTGCACTATGAACTATAAAAACTACAAAGAAACAATTTAAAATGATAATACATACATTCAGAATAATGAATAAAGTTCAGTGTTTTACTGAGGAATTCCCAATGGCATTTCATGGTTGCACCTAAAAAGCTACTTTTATGCATATAGATATGTATGAATGACAAGTTCAACAGTCCATACATAATTAACATAATTTCTTTCACTGCCACATTTCAGCAATAACCCTATAAATCTAATAGGGCTGTAGCAAGGAGCATTTTTGTGCATTGCATTTCTACGTGCATCTGTGAGGATTTGATATTGTAAATTATTATGGGTTCAAATGCCATCTGCTAGGTAGTGTTGATGCTTTGGGTGCCTTGTATGTAGGAATGCATCACTGATGTCAGCCTTGCCCAAGAGGCATACAAAATACCTAGCCAAATGTACACCATCCGGTCTTATCTGTCTGCCAAAATGGGAGATAGCTCCCACTCCCTGCCTGGGTTTATGGCCCATTTATGTAGAGTGGGTAATTAGATTATCCTTCTTGCCATTACTTTTGCTGCTTTAATCAGTACTACCCTTCTACAGCCTCTTCAACCTACCTGGTTGTTTTAAGGGAGCCAGTGATTTGATGAGATGCTATCACGGAAATGAATTCTATGTGTGTCTCAGTGTGGATGGTTAAGTTCTGCATGCCACTCACAAATGAACCATACAAATATGTAATAGTTCTTATCACAATGCAGTGCTGAATTATCTGGTATTCCATTCTGCAAATCTGACAGACATGCTAAAGATGAAGGAGATGAAGATTGCCCCCAGTGACACTTTGTGCAAGTAAAACAATAATGTGTGTATGCGTGTGCATGCACACAACAGAAATATTTAATTTTACAGCAACGGCCCAAAATGATGCTTGTACTAGGCCTATGGAGGAACTTTTCATCTAATGCATGAGTAAAAAAACTTTGATTTAAATGCGGAAGTCGTTCTTACATATTCAAGTTCTGTGAAAGAGCTCATGTCAAGCGTTTACGTAGCTCTATATCCAGTCATTAAACTAGCCTGCCAAATACTACGTCTGCAGCTTTAAAGGATAATGCCCCTCCGAAGGCTTTTGCACCTGACTGACTATCAAGAGAGTCACACAAGAGCAGTCATTTGGTATTAATCTCTCAGTCCTAAGTAACAATCCAAGATTGTGATCAGAGTGCAATTAACAAAACAAGACAGGGTCTGATAGTGGAACGTCTGAAGTAGCAATTGTTTATAAGGATTGCGGCAGAGAAGTTAATGTTGTCAAGAATGGGATCAGAAATAATAAGAAAGACAATCTGCTTCGGAAACAAATGGGAATAAGAAGGTCGGGCAAAATCATGCATTTAGTGTGCTGCAAATACTCACGAGTGCCTACACACAAACACACTCACAGACCTACCTGTGTTAGCTAGGTCATCAGAGCTAGTGTCAACTGTAGTGTAGTGTTCTAATTTGGCATTGAGCTCCAGCTCCAGCTGCTGCAGATTCTGCTCTTTGATGGCTCTTTCCACATCCTCAGTAAACTGGATTTGCTCAGCCAGGCACAAAATCTACACCAAAAGTTGTAAAGTTCAGACACTTCAGAGTAATTAAAATGTTCTTATAGGAAAATATATTACTTCATATCCTAGGTTGCACTGACTAAGAACTGAAAAAAATACTGACATATGATTTTAGATCTGAACTTGAAGTATAATTAAGAAAACTATAAACACCACTCAATTTGGAACAGGTAAAAGTAGCACTGTTTCTGAAGCTGGAGAAACATTCAGCTACCTCTAAATATATACATAAACTTTATATGAAAAGCATGTGTGTACCTGTGATGGGTAGCGGGAGGGGTCCACTGCCCCTTTCTTCCCTGCTGACACACATTCATACAGCAGGTACTTCAGAGTCTCCTTCATTTCCATTGACAGTTCACTTAACCATGTCTAGACAGGGGAAGAACAGCCACAAAGAGATGTACAAATAAAGGCAATGTATACCGATGCAAAAATGAATACATTACTCTCTGCTTTGAAACAAAACATGACATTTCAAAGCTTTCAAACTCACATTTATCTTAGAACAGATAATTTAACACAAAATCTGCACAACAGCTTTACCTCTACAAGGCTGGATATGTGTACAGGGTTTCTGAGTGGCACCGTCTCTCCCTCCAGAGAACACATAGCGACAATGTTCTGGCACTGCTCATCAAACACAACACTGTGGATGCCTACACACACAATACATAAGCAGATTAGCCTTCCCCTTGCAAGAGAATAAGCTGTAAGAGCAGTAAAAAAGGAGAGGGGGACAGAACACAGGAGAAGAAAACAGGATAGATCTGACTAATCAAAACAGATCAGATCGGGACAGAAAAAAAAACAACTGACCTGCAAAGAGTTTCTTGAGGTGTGACTGGATGACCATTGGGTTGGTTGCCTGTCCAAGAATCTCTAATAGATCATCATCTCCTATGAAATAGAACCGTGAAAAGGCAGAACGCTTCTCCTGCAATAACCACAAACAAACACGTTAGAAAAAAGTTGTGGTCGTGCTAGTAATGCTCATTATCTGTACATAGATCTTTGCACACAAAGACACATATGCATACCTCCAGGAACTCATTGAGTGACTTTTGGCAGCGCTGCAGCTGATCCAGTATGGTGACTAGGGAGTTTCTGATGCCAGCCCTTGAGCTCAGAGAAACAACCCTGTTGTCTCTCTGAATGTCTGACATGATCGTCCTGTGATACATTGTAAGGGAGTGTTTTGTTACTGATAACAATTATTGTTCCAATAATACAGGTTTCTGTAATTTGCTATACAGCAGGGAAAAAAACTATTGTGTAGGCAAAACTCTATGATGTAGAGTCACAACTTTTATGCTTAAATCATAAATATTCGACCTGCAGACCTTAAGATGACAACCAGTTTGCAAAGTAAGAATTTACAAAAGCCTTACTAGACTCATAGATAATGATAAAGTCACACACACACATATAAAGTACCTGAAGTCTTCATCAACCCGTTTGAAGCGGGCCTCCTCACGGGGCAATGCCCCTCGTCCAAAAATAGGCTCCAGATAAACCCAACGTCTCTGGATAGCATTCAGACTCAGGAGGTACTCATCTAAGTCTGATAGACGAACCTCCCACAGACTGACCTGGATGCATATGAATTCAAAACATTGTACTTTAACACACAGACAATCTCTGCAAATTTACTTTTACCAAAAATAAGAATGAAGCTCTTACAGATTCAAGTAGTGTATTCATACATTCAAGCCTTTGACCTGACCTTGTCTTGAAAGCTGTAATAGTAGGGAGAGTCTTTCAGAGACTGCAGGAGACAGCGGTTATCTCCCACCTGCATGGGGAGGGAATGGTGATAAAGTCAGTGTTTGCTAATGCTTGAGGTTTCATTTAATGTGCCAGTAGACCAGCAGTGTGCATTTTTCTGAAGACATTCTCGTGCCTTCAAAGGCAAGCTACCACATGGTCAATAGAACTTCACTCCTTTCACTGACCTGCTTGAAACAATGATTAACAAAAGAATGAAGCAAACAAAATAGTCACGCATGTAAATAATAACAATAACAAATGTTGTGAAGGTCTTTACAAACAATAAACGTTGTTATTAAAGAAAACATACAGATTTCACTGTTGTACACCGCCTGTAGTTAACAACAAGCTGAAACAGAGCCTGGCATTTGGCTCGTACCATTATTCCAGGCAGAAAAGGTGAATAAATATGCATATATATATACATATATATATATATAAAATGTACCCCTATTCTTTCATTCAGAATGACTGATGAGTTGTCTCTGTACCAGATCAGCTCTAAACTCTGATTTCAATTTCTCAGAGAGAACTCACAGTAGGTACAGCGGTCAGGGACACAACCATCCCTTCATAAAATAACACAAGAAACTTGAATGTAATACAGGTTGGACAGAGGGCTGTCGATACCAGCTCTGCTTCTTAACAGTGATGATATCAATCTGGCAAAATGGTAGGTGCATCTCAGGAAAATAAATACATGTTATTGACAACTGAGACAATTAAGGTAAATCTATTTTTGCAAAGACTCTGTTGTGGAATATGGAGGGAGGATCCAATAAATCACATTTTAAAGACTGTGGTTAACTGCTTCATAAAATCTTTTAGTAAAGACTTTAATAAGCCTGTTTTGCCTCAACTCAACTGTCTCTTTATTAACCAAGGCTGGGACATCTTTTCCGCTTCTTCATTCTACGAGGAGCAACTTGGTCAAGAGAGGTAAAGTAATTCAGATAAAGTAATTACGTCCAGTTTTATTCAAAACAATAAAATTCTAACAGAGAAGAGATTAATTAACTAGAACAAATGTAAAGGGGGATCCGGCTGAAAAAGGGTGAGATCATTCATTACAGACTTGTGTGCAGCAAGGCAATCATGGGACCTCTCACTACAGATGATAGGGCTATAACAAAATAGGATTAATAGCTAGTGTTTGGCATGTATTCAAAGAAGATCCCAAAGAGTCCATTGGTTATAGACATATCAATCTGACTGAAAGCAGGTAGAGACAGAGAAATTATAAAAACCTTTAATGACTGCCTGAGATAAACTCTGAATCATAAATCACTTCACAAATTGAATATGTTTATAAGTGTGAGCATAAACTTTTCTACCTGGTTGACTATATCCTTCCAGTCCTTGATCAGGTTGAGAGTGCGACCGCTGCTATCTGTATATTCTGTGAGGTTGAAGGTCGCTGCAGCTCCCCACAAATCCAGCTCCCTCAGTGCCTCTCTGATCGTCACCTCTGCCTGGGCACGGCTGTTCAGGTCCTAAATGCAAACCCACATACACACACATGCATAAATTGTGTTAATTTACGACTTTATATTCATTTTACAATACTGGTACAGGGCAGATCAACTTGTGTAACTCAAATGAGGTGGGTGGCACTTTTACCTCTACACCAGCTCTAGCTAAGTTTACCCAAGGTTTCAAAATAAAAATTATGAAAATATTTTACATGGTTTGCCAGGAATAA
>OMNW01020181.1:0-18761 GCA_900303245.1 Selene dorsalis | reverse complement strand
CGAATCAATACCTGCGCCTCCAGTGTGGCAAAGCCAGTACGGAGGTCCTGGAGGCCATCCTTCCAGCGATGCTGATGTCTGAGTAGGTCCACATTCATCAATATCACCACCTGGCAAATGTACAAAGAGGTGTGCACGCAAACACACACAACAGCACGACTTAAATTATGAAACTCATCTTACGCCTACATATGACTGCGCTCAGAAAAAATGATTCAAATCAATGCGAAAGGTTTTCAATCACAAGATCAACATATGAAAACAAATTACAACCTTGTCAATAAAATCAGTGTGCCATTTGCGTAGCTTCCTGTTCTCAGCAGAGAGTTTCTCAGCAGCAGACTGCAGTTTGGCAATGTAAACTTCCAGCTCTTTGGGGTTGTCCCAGGTAATCTGCAGTTTACCACCTGTTTCCTTTGACAGAGATCGAGGATTCTGACAGAGATCAGCACAAAGATAAGATCTTGTTTATTAAAAGTGTTCCGGTAACTACCATTCCTATAATTGTTTATGCACCATAGAAAAAGTTAAAAAAAAAAGAAGAAAAGGATTGGATTTCTTCTTTTTACATGATCAACGCTCACAAAAAAATTTGCCACTGGAAATTCATCAGCTTCCAATTCTACTATTTGATAAAAACATATTTCAAAAAGCAAAACTAAACAGAATTTCAAGACACAGAAAGTAAAAGCAATAGTTTCCAGTTGTGACTCAGACCTTGATGACCTGTTCAAAAGCCAGGGCAAGACTAAGCATCATTGGTCTCTGAGAGGGAATCATCTGCTGGTCAATGGTGTTGTAGAAATGGGCCACCTGCAATGCAGTAACACTAAGTTATAGTATTAGCATGAGAAAAACTAAACCAGAACAAAATAAATGAGTAAAGAAAATGTGTTTGTATTATTGTCTGTGAAGGTTCACAGTCATCCATGACGTTGTAGTCGTTAAGTGCTAAAATACAAGGATCTGGACTTCCACAAAGATGTCAATTTTAGCACTTAACTACTGTTGGTGTTATTATGTCTTGTCAAGAGCTCTCACCTGTTTTAGGACAATGGCCTGTCTATAGAATTTGTCTGCAGTATTAGCAGCCTGTTGTATCTTGGCTGGGATGGGAAAGCCCAGGGCAGAGAGCTGTCTGACCTCCCTGACCAGACTGACCAGTCTGTCTGAATATTGGATCTTTAGGCTGCCATCCACATGGTCCAGGTCCATCACACGGTTACTGGCCTGGAGACTGCACAGAGGGAAACACTCATTTTGGTGAAAGACACAAAATAGCAACCACTCAAACCAGCATGCACCAAATGAGATGATACCAATGATACACAGGCTGCCGTTCAAAACACTGGTGGTCAGCATATAGTATGAACTGATATCTACAAGCTTTCAATGACGAAATTCAGTGTATCCCAAACTTTCCATCTGAGGCTTGTTCATAAAGTGTCCAGTGTTTCTAACCTGATTCCTGCCTTTGGGTCAGCCAGTCCAGACAGGATATCTCTTGACCAGTCTTCAAATTGTTCCTGTTCGTATGTCCTCAGAGTTTCCAGCAGGTCGTCACAGAAGTGCAGGAACCCTTTTAACCCAGACAGGTCTGAAAGCAAAGCTTCGGCTATACGGACAGAGTCCTCCACCTAATGTGAGAATGCAAGCATAGCAATATAAAGAAAAGAATCACTTCAGGCTGCTCTTTTCATTTTCGTATATTCATTGTTTTTGACATCAGCAAATCCTGCATTGTTATTACATGATGATAAACATTAATAACATCTTATTCTCTTGCATGAAAATCCCATAATAAACCAGAAAGTCTATGATATTAGGCAGTCTGCCAAATGTACTGTATATCCACATTCAGCTACCTTGTGTATGAGTTGTCGGACCCAGACAATTTTGTTGACCACCTCTGGGAGATTTCTTCCAATAAGTGGCCCAGACCTGTCTCCAGGGCCTCCATGGCAACGATTCTCAAAATCTGTCTTCAGACCTAAGAAAAACAATGAGGAAGGGAGAGGTTGAAGATGCAGAACAACAGTCTGTCAGTCTGTCACCTAAAGATTCATCGTGCTCAGATTTGATTCGGTATAACTAGGCAATAGGCAATAAGGCCTTTAAAGTACCTTAGTTTCCTCCACCACAGCTCACTGGGATTAGGTATTGGCCATGTTCATAAGTCAGCAGGTCAGTTACAATAGCTAAAATAACTTCCTGTTGATTTCATAACAGTGGCATACACCTGTCTTTCAATTCACAATAGCGTTACCGCACATTTCTCTACCTTCATGCTTCTCCTCCAACCCTACTGCCAAACAGTCTGTTCTTAACATTAACGCTAGTAACTTAATGTAGCATTCTTGGTGGTTCCACTGGGTAGATGCATTTAACTATTTGACCATAAGGCATGATCTGACTTTATTCAAATTTCATATTTTTGTCCCCGTGTCTAAACATCAACGTACCCTTGTTATAGTCCAACAGTCGAGCCAGTAGGGTCTCTCTCTCTGACTGTAGCTCTTTGCTGATGGTGGGGCGTTTGATCAACTCCTTGTGCTTTTGAAAGACCTGCAACAGCTAAAACAGAAGCAAACACACATGTACAACCACATATGGTAAGTTAACACGTCAACACACACAATACATTACAACCTAGGCTGAAGTAGTGTGTTTTACTACCTGTTGTGGGTTATCCTGCACATCACCAATGTAGCTCTTTAGTCTTCCAGCTACCTCCTGCTCTGATGGCGCTATAAGGCGCTCAAACTGAGCCACTGCTGCTCTCCAAAGAGGCTACAAAAAAAAAAACATACAACATGCAGTGATACTATAATACATGTCGATGCAGTGATATAAAGTTACACAGAGACGTTTAATTCCTGCCTGTATAGGTTGTGTAGGCATGGCAGGTAGCAAAGCAGATACATAAGGAGAGTTCAAACAGGGTAATTAAAAGTGTCACATACAAGACACATCTACATTGCGTTTCTGCAACAAACCTCAGTGTAAGGGTTGTAATGCAGAGGGTTCAGGCCAGAGAAAGGTTCAAAGATACGATCTGAAGTCAGAGCTTGCCGCTTTCCCCCTGGTAATAAACGCAGCAGTTTCTCATGAACCATACGCAGAGTCACCACCTGGGAGACAAAAAAATCATTCCCATGTTATCTATGCCCACTATTTTATCTATTTGTTTGGTTATCAAGGTCAAAAGTTTCAGTAATGTAACCCACAACTTGATACTGATTTTTCCCACAGTGGCAAAAACCCTTCGTTCCTAGAAGTAAGGATAACAACAGACACAAACATCACAAATAATCTTGTAGAAGAACTGATATGTCCATCAGTGTGATAAACCCCCACACTTCTGTGAAAAACCTTCTGTAGGACATGAGAACAGGCCAGGGTAGATGTTTGATAGTTCCCCAGACATAAAATTGTGTCCACATTGTACATGATACAATTCATTACAAAGAGGAAAGAGGCTTTTGTATGTATGTGACATTATACCTGTCCCAAGATCCATGTAGACACTTACCCAAAGCCTTGACAGCCTTTATAAAATAAAAACCTTGAGTGCAGTTAGGTTTTAACATTAGACGCGGTATGTGCCACATTTACGGAATAGTCTAGAGAAATGAAAGGCAATAATCATTGTCATGCATACAAACAGCTACAGTGCTAGGCTATGTGTCTGTGACTGTGTCTTCATTTAGGCAGTCTAATAAAAAGGTTTCTTTGAGGCCACAAAGGGTCACAATTTCAGCAGAGATAAAAAATTACAAATAAATCTGTGCAACATAATCAATGGTTAATAATTATCCAGAATCAGTGGATTACCTTCTGGGTCAGTCAGGTGCTTTCCATCAAAAAACTCTTCCAAACCCAACAAAGAATGCTACACATTTAACCCTGTTGCATCATAGAAAGGTATCTTAAGGAGACTTCAAAAAAAACCAAAGGGGAGGTCTCTTCATCAGTCCATTTTTGGTAACCTTTTCTTTCTTGGTTTGGACTCAAGTGGAAGAAAATCAAGTGGAAATTCAATTTAAATGCTATGTCAGCTCCAATACAATTAAGCAGAAACAAGGAATAGACAACTGAAAGGACACTTGTAAATATATATCCGGCACTTGATATGACTCAACCACAATTTGTACCACAATGTTGTGAAAAGGGAGAAATATGCACTTCTGTAATGCTGGCCCTACATAAAGTGTTGACTTGTCACTGGATCGTAACCACATCCTACCTCATCCAATCTTTTTGCAAGACAGTGAAGGGCCTGTGGGCAGTGCTTGTTTCCCTTCCAGGGGTGGGGTGCATGTCTCTTCCACACCTGAGAAAAGTTCATGTGTTCTAAATATTTATCAAAATCAATGACAACCTCCCACTAGCTTCGCTTTACAAAACAATGATAAAGATGAGTTTTCTTTGGATTTCAGAAGCCATTTTGTGTATACAATCTTTACATTTTAATATATTCCATACCTGTCCTGTCAGATGATCACAGGCTTCCACCCACTGCTCACAGATGGCAACACCCATTCTCATGTTCTCTCTCACTGATACAAATGGCTCCTCAAAAATTTTAAGACCACTCAGCTTCCTCTGCACATATCTTCCCAGAGCTCCACCTAGTACACAAAAACAAAAACCGAAATGAAATAAGACAAAGTTGTCACTCACATAAGCCCCCACAAAGAGTGCAAACATACAAACTTGTGCAATGTACAAAAATCACACATGTACACAAAGTTACGCAAAGACAAAACCACCTGACTCATCAGTAGTACTGATTCAACATTATTAGTACATCACTGCGTTCTCAAGAATTTCTACATTTAAATATCACAAGGTCATGTATTGCCTTTATATGAGCCACATGTGCATTATTCCCTGTACAGTGAGGAATTCTCAGAAAATCAAAATAGTTTCAGTTCTCAAAAGATGCGTTTAGTCATCAACACGCCAAGTACCTAAATAATGTTTGTATCATATATGTCTAGAAACAAAATGTATAAGAAAACCACCATAAGCAGATATTATTTTTCATTTCCTGGTTTTGGTTTGTGCTGGTGTGAGAAAGTCGCACCAATAATGTCCATAAGTCGGACCATGCGCATTTCTGGATAAGGCTCAAAATCGTTCTGCCGCCAGACATCATCCAGAGTGTCTCTGCTCTGTTCCACTAGATCCACAACATCTGACATGGACATGCCATCTAGACCTCCGTACTCCTGGCGGAAACACAGTGACACACAACTTGTTAGATACAGTTTTTAGTTATCTCCCTATTAGGTTAAAACTTCTAGAGCTTCTAAAATAATAAAACACTGCCAAAACTGTATGTGAAATCATGTTCACTCACAATTTTAAAAACTTTTAAGTTTTATTTAAATCCTAAAATACCAAAATACATATGTATATAATATGGTTTCCTTCTACAAACTTATCAGTGGAATCTATGCTTTATCATATTATAGTTTCACACATGCAAATAACTGGAAATCAATCAACCACCCTGTTTACAGATAAAAACAACATGGGAATAATTCCATTTGCATTTTTATTTTTTCATCCATGCAGTTGTGACAATTCATGGCTTGCGGGCATACCTTTTGTATGGGTTTAAATTGCTCAAAGAAATATGTTGCCCGTTCTCTCACACTGTTCTTCTCTGCAGACTCAGAGAGATCTGCCCAGTGCAGGAACTCATCACTTGGAGTTAGGATGCCTGCACAGAATGGAAAAAAATAGTGTACATAGGGCAAAATTCATAATTTATCACATCTACCTATTTTTAAATGGCAGTTAACTTATTAACTCCTGATAAGTCACAGTGAGAGGTGGACTTGAATTATATCTTTATGCATATCTGATTCTAAAACAGTCCAGTACACAGTGAGAGAGTCAGTCAAATTCAGGTGCTGTTCTCTATTTAAGATAAACTTAAAAAATAATCTGTTAGTTAAACTAACAGATCGTGTCTCTACAGCTCCCACCAATAAGGATAGGCTTAAGTGAAATAATTGAAATATTTGAGAAAGTTCTCAGACCATTCTGAAGGCCTAGATGACCTGTGCATTCTGCAAAAATATATTTATGTACATACCAAGAACATCTTCCTCTGTGCGACCCTTATTGGCAGATGATTTTGCTCCCGACTGACGGACAACTGAGCCCAGACCAACCTCCAGCTCAGTCAGCAGGCCTGCCAATTTAGGGTCAAATGCAGAGCGCCAATGCTCATCCTTGGGAAAAGAAAAATAGATACTTGTTATCTGCTGCTACCTCTGCTTCAAGAGAAAACATTATTTATATTTGGTAATGCTGTGGTAATATTTATCAACAGTAATTTTCTTTGTTTTTTTATTTTCTCTTCAACTACAATTGCCACATTTAGTGTCGTTTGTCTAACTACAACTATAGAAATGATTCATTCTAACAAGACATTTGTTCCAAATAGTAGCTTTATGTTTTTCGCTGACTGTCTGATCGATCAGTACAGGCCCACCTTTAGTAGTACAGGTGCAAAAACCTGTTTGACAGCCTGGTAGAGGGTATTGATGGGGGATTCCAGCATTGATGAGACGAGGAGGCTCCCGTGAAGGTTATCTTCAGTGATGACTGTGGGACGCAGCTTGAAAAACACCAACACCTTCTCTTTGCTGTCCCCTGAAGTTTCAATCTGGCAAATGAAGAAGAGATGGCAAAAAAGAAACAATGATATTATCAGAAAAAATGAATATTGCAATTTATGGTGTAGTTTTATCATGATGATTCAACATTAATGTTACCTTATTTGACAACTGAACATCACTGTCATGTCTGCTGACACACAGGACAAATTCATTGCCATCATCCAAGAAATTGTTGATCTCTGGGCTGTCAGTCAGGAACAACGGAGGGTTTATCCCATAGAAGTTTCCAGTAGTGGTCAGGATGAACGTCTTGCGAGTGTCATCTGAACCGTGTGGCATCTTTCAGCTGTAACTAATTAACTTAGAGTGAGACAACTGTCCACAAACGTACATGATTATATGTAAATAATATAGAGTGGGGTCAAAAAAGTCTGAGACCTCTTTCTTATAACTTGGTTAGATACCCTAAATCAGGATCGGTCCCTTATAATCCATTACACGGTACAAACTGGATTTATGCCAGATTCATGTTGACTCCTCCTCGATTTTATACTTAGTACGACTTTGTATTCCACCGATACATAAACAAGGAAATAGCTCAGCTCTTACTTTAACCAAACCACCGTTCAAGTTTCCCGGTTCACCGTCCAACATTTAGCGTTTTTAAGTGATGCGTCAGTGCTCTCGGTGCTGATATCGTTGCTAAACACTTAGCAACTATCTTCTACGTGCTAGCGCTAATACCTTATCTTATCAAAGCGACATTCACCCGGACCAGTTTCGTTGCTTGAGCAGCTTTTCCTGTTTGTACTGGATTGACTGAACACGTTAGTAAAGTTACGGTGCCCAACAACAGCTAACCTAAGCAGTGGCTGTAAGAGAGAGGGAACATCATTAGCTAGCAAGCTAGCAAACTCACGCTAGCTCACTTCCTCTGTGAATAAAAATAAGCATGCTGCCATGACCTCACAATCCCAGAAACTTAACGGTAAGCTTGGTTTCATACCGTTTTGCCACCAAATGTTGTACTTTTGGAGCTACAGTGATTCAATCCATGGGGTGAAGATGTAGCAATCTGTTGCTGGTGTCTGTGTGTAGTCTCCAGGATTATGCTTGCGTGGTTACCAGGTAGCAACTACGATCTCTTGCAGCGTGTATCACCGCGGAAACAGAATCGCAATGTGCGTACGCCATTTACGCCGAGTGCGCGCGCATCAGCGAGTACCCGCATCGGGCAAGACAAATCTCTCCCAAAAAATCACCTGGGGCTTCTAAAGCGAAAGTCATAGATTTTTAATGTGAAAATGAAATAAACTATATATTGAACATAAACAATTGTATTACATTCATAATTATGAATATAAATAATATTAATTGTATATGAATCAAAGAAGCAGCAGTGGTGGAAGGCTCCTCTCTCTTCCTTGCAGGACAGAGAGATACAGAAGATCTTTTATACCCACAGCCATCAGGCTTTTTAATTCTTCTGCAAATAGTAGATGAGGTGACAGATAAATGAATTTCCCTTTGGGATTAATAAAGTAATTTGTATTCATATTTGTATTTGTAATATTGTCCAGACATGTAACAGGTCTTTCTCATAGCAGACATTTTACCATGCAGGAAAAACACAGGTGTAACCAATAACATTCATAATGGCTCTAAGATCACAGTCTCACTAAATACTAAGAGTTGGCTTTAGGACAAAAATGAGCTTATTAACTGTCTTTTCACCTTCTTGTGAGTGGATAGTATAAAGTATTTCAAGGAATGATTACCCAGTCCCACGTTCGTTGTGTGTGGTAATTATGATAATTTGCTTTGATTGAGAAAAATTTTCCATTTAAATACTTAAGGTTACTCCTCAAGACAGGCCTCTGATGGCGGGTAGCCTAATACAGGAGGACCTGTCCCGAAGAGCAGATGATAGTTAGTGTTATTCATGAATATTCCTATTTTATAACCTATTTGCCTGTAGTTACAAAGCCAACTGGTGACCAACAACATATTATAATAAGAATAAGAAGGACTGTAATGATCCCTGCAGGAAAATTGCTTGTTGCATGCCTGCAGTTGGATTAAGTTGTGGAGAATAGGGGTTACATTTTGACAGGAACATATTTTTTTTAAAGAACATTCATCATGCATCATGAAAATCCATAGCTCAGGGTCATAATGCATGCACAGCAAAACCACTTTGGAAATGGAATCTCTTTTTACGTAACCAAGGTTTCATTTCTGTCACTTCCCTTATATAAGCAGAAAGGAAATTCTGTTTTAACACAGAGCTTTCACATCCAGCTGCACATGTACAGAATAATTAAGATATTGGAATTTAGGGATCTGTATACTAGCGGGATTAAAAATAACACTTATGACTATAGCACTTATTCTTACTCTTACTATTTATTCTTACAATGGTACATTTTTAATCTTTGTTAGATCAGATGGAAGGTGTCACCCTCAGGTCTTTCTATAGATCCACTTCTAGTGATTGTTGTGCTGAAAGATGAACTTAGTCTCATGCACCCCAGAGGTTTTCATCAGGAACTTTTACTGTATTTGGCTGCATCCATCATTCCTTCCCCCCTTAACAAATTTCCTGTCATTATCCCTCATGCTATAAATATGTTCCTCTAATCACTCTACCACAACACACTCAGAGTTACTGAATCTGCACGATATTGGACATAGACAAAGAAACAGTTACTTGTACACTTCAACAGAAATATACTGCATATTACTGTGGTTCAGGGGAGGCTTTTTTTAGACAGAAAGTAAGAGCTGTCAGAAGACCAGATTTGACTGCTCGTTACACTAATAGCTTCCAAATCCCCAGAGTGGTGATAACTGATTTGCTTATGAAGTATTTTAGAAATTATGGTTATGAGCTCAGCATCATTCCTCCTACACAGGCTTACTGGCCAGGCATTTGTCATTCAATCACTAAGCAAGACTGTTGGTAAGAAAGCATGTGGGTATTCATATTGGCATTATGGAAAACCTCTACAATGTCATATCATCTGTGTCATGTTTGCCTGGATAATTGTGTATATGAAAGTAAAAACATAAAGATTTACCAGTTAGGTTACCTCATATTCCCTGAAACAACCATTATTGTAAACAAACATTCACGTCACTTCTATGTTTTATAATAGTTTAATGTCAGTATTATGTTTGACAAGGCATTCAACCCACAGTATGACTGAATGAAACATTCCATTTTCACAACAATACATCTGGCCCAGGAACTGTTTAACTTTCATACCACATAAACCTGACTACACGTAACAGCAGCAGTCTTGTGACATACAATAGGAAGTTCTGCACCAGACAAAACTAAAATATGAGTCAAGGTCATGGGGGAGGGAGGCTTTCTCAAGTTTATTGGAGATATACAAAAAGCCCAGAATTCTGTTGTTGAGACTGATACCAGGAAAGTCAGCAATAAACATTTTCTCCACAAAGCAGTAACTAACAACATTTTTTTCATAAACAAAAGGCATTTCAACCAGGCATTGCAAATTGTAGCAACATGCATTGAGCACTGTGTAAGGTGCACAATCATAATCATCTAATCACATCTTCTTGTAAAGGAAAATATTTATGAAGAAGTACTAGCATTTGTCTTGAATCACCCAGGTATTACTTGAAAGTTGTTCATGGGTGAGTGTCACATCCTCACATTGTCATATTCCTGTAAAATATTGTTCAGCCATCCATGGTATTTCCCTGTCTTCCCCAACTGGGACAGATTTGTGGCCCACCTACTACAGGGGTCATTGGTGTATAATCATGAAACATTATGGTTTTGTGTTCAAACAACCTTTTCTTTTTTTTTCTGCAGTGGAAAGTTATGTGGTCAATGATATCTTAAAAGGAGAACTTAGAAGCAGCTATGAAAAGACTAGAGTGTGAAGAGAATCTCATTGTGCAAATATTTGGTGAGGTTTGACGTGCATTATTGGTCAGGCACACTAATTTTGTAACACTTAATTCCTCTAAATACTAAAAATCTAATGAAACTGCATTACGTTGCACTTCACATGATAATCAAAGTTAATTCAGAGGAAATGCTATCAAGTTTTTACATCGAGGCCAGTTCAGTTACCTGGGAACCTCACTAATAAGTCATGAAAGGTTACTATGAGGGACAACAAAGAAGTGTGGCTACAGAACTAAAGCCAAAATGTGAATGTGAAGTATAATTAGCAACAGATGTGTTAGCGAGACATTTTCTAGAGAAGAGAACACCCTCTGTAACAATATGCCAAAACAATATTGACGTCACAGATGTTTCACACGCATGCACACATGCGCGCATTCACTGAATGAGCCAATACTGATCCATATGAATAAACTATTATCTGGAAGATGTATTTCCCTCTAATTTGAGGAAACATGTATCATGTAAATGTCAGGAGAGCCCATCTGTTGTTTTTTGGAAATCTGATGTTAAATGTGTGAGACATTGTGCAGCATACAAGTTTTTGAGTGCCCTGGTAGACATGGTTGGATATTAACTGTGAAGGAAGAACAAACTGCGCGTAATGCAATCACACATTTTTGCTTAATCTTAAATTATGAATCTCACTTGCTGTATCCCTTAAAGTTGCTCTTAAGGAGATGAGAGGTTACATTAACAGCTCCAAAAATAGCATTTTTATTTTATTTTATTTTAGAAATATACCAATATACATAATGTGTTGCACATTACTATTGATTTGTGTCACTTTGTTGATGCAATAAGATTACAAGACAAGTCACAGGAAGGTTTTTCTCAGTGAGGACACTGACTGGTTCCACTTCCACCTTTAACCCCATATGAGCCTTTTCAATGTAGTTGCTGTGAATTTATTCAGGTTGCTTTTTATCATGCAGAAACATGACCTAGATTATTGTTTTTTTTTTATCAGATATACTTGTAAAAGAATGTGTCCCCCTCAAACTGCAAGCTTTCTGTTAAATTATAACCAGAGTAAACATAATTACTTGAATTTTGTGGATCATAAACAAAAGGTTACTCAAGAGCAAGGAAGAGCATGTAGTAGTCCACATTCGAGCTTACTTGATGGGGCAAAGTCAAATACATATAATTTCAGACAGCAGCAGCATGTTAGGAATGAGAAACCACTCTTGTGATAGCTTCCATAGATAAGGTGAGCCTGAACCAAAAAAACAGGGAAGTGTGTGTATGTGACATCACCAATACATTTGAATGCTCACACACGTACATACACACACTTAACCACATAATTCTGTGGAAGCCTAGTTTACTTTACTGCGCACCAGTAACTTAAATACTAGTTAAATCAGCAGCTAAACTAATCAGCAGTTAAATAAAGTACCACAGTGTATCAGTTTGCCTCAGGCAGATCACGTTTTGTGCCATTAAGACAGGACTATTGAGTTTATCAGCGAGTTGTCTGCTCATAGACAAAGTGATTAAAAAAAAAAAAAGAGTCAAAAGAGTCATCCAAGCTCCACCCACACCCTACTTGAGGAAGTCCCCTGAACTAGATTGTTTCATACTCAAACAAACAGCAGAAGGGAAAGCAGCACGATGGTAAGAGCTTGTTTCTTTCCTTTCTATTGCCTTATTTAAAAACTGTTGATTTTATTGTTGTGATTTATTCATATTTAGATAATAATGCTTTGTTGATGTCAGAAACAATTTCTCTCAATTAACATAGTTTTCTGTATGAATGATATAGTTACATTGCCACTGAGCAGCAGCCTGTTAACGCTATATGTGTTCATGTGTATGTAAAGTATGTGTGCTGGATCATAATTTGACAAATTTAAAACCTTTTTGGTTTGAGCAATCACACACTAATTTAGCAAGTACTGGACAGAAGGAAACACCTATCAGAAAATCTTTTTTTCCACTGCGCTATCTTATCAGTGGAATAATATGTGCCAAGATCTGCTCTTGGACAACACAAAGTGTTTACTTAACACAGCTTGATGTATATAACAATACTTGTGCGTATAACAAAGCAGAAGACATAAAGAAAAGACATCGTGAGTTTGTTTCTTGCGTAAATACAGAGCGGCCACAAGTCTCTCGTTTCAGTACTGTTTCTTTACCCAGACAAAATAATTCACAGTCTATGTTTATTCATGTCAAGTGACAAAGATGAAGATGTGAAAACTTTAAATTAATGTGTGAGACAAGCATGTCCTTTTGAAGCTCACTTGACCTTGGAACACAGACTCACAGACTATAGTAAAACAGGTTGCTGTCAGTAACCCGTGCTATGTCATGTGGGAAATCCCACGCTAGTGAAGCCTTATTGTTAGAGTTTATTATCACTGATATGACTGTTAGTGTGAGTACTGATAATTAAATACTTTGAAGAGAGTGAATGGTGAATTATACAGACTGATTCATGTCACACAGGGGGTCATAACGGACACAATGTTCGGTTTTTCAGTTGTAATTGTGAAGTTCACTTACTTGGATGCGCTGCAGTATATATAATGTTAATTATTTAAGTAAGGAAGTGTCTGGTATAGTCACAGAGTTCAATTAAGTCAGACAGTTGGTGGTTCGATTCCTGCCTGCCCCATCTCCCAAACTGCCACTGCTGGCTCTGTCATCAATATGGATGAATCATGAGTCATTAAGATTGGAATCATTATCCCAAATTCCCCTCTCACTCCCTAAACACACACATGGAAGAAAAGCTACAGCTTGTTGACACAAGGAAACCACAAACTTAGAAAAGTCACTTGTACACACTAAAACATGATACCTGTTGTTTCTCTTAGTCTCACAGTAAATCAATCATTCCTTAGCTATTGATATGACTGTCACTTTTATGCTGGTATCAGTTGAAACCACAGCCACCATGTGCAGCGCAGAAGTTGATACATAGTTTTTGGGAATTCCCTCTGATGTGGTTTCTGTTTAGGACATTGCAGTAAGGCCTCAGATATGAAGCATGGTGTGTGCTGGTGTTTCCCCTGGAAGTCCATATTTGTAGTATGGTTGTTGTTTTTTTCATTCAGACTCTAGATTTGATGAATTTACACCACATACTAACACTCATATGGAAAGAGTGAAAGTTGCTTATGTTATTTTGTATTTTTCTGTATGTATATGTAAAAAGTGAAATCAGGTGTCTAAGAGGACGAGTATGTGACAGTGACAGTTATCTTCACTGTCCTATTCATTTTATTTGTCCTGTTATATAATGGCCTGCAACTTGAACCATTCAGATACCTTTTTCTTCCTGGGAGTTTCCTCAGTTGAGGTCACTATCAGCGGATCCTTGACAGAAGTGACAACACAGACTCATTTCCTCCTGAACAGTTATAGATACAGTTACTCCATTTAAAGCTGGATTACACAAAAACCTAAGATAAATAAAATTCCTCTGTGACAATGCAGTATTTTTAGAGGCTGGTCAACATAAAGCACATTCAGTATACCACCTGAAACCACACATTTGCTGGTAGTTTCGGCTTGTTTATTGCACAGCAATTGAAAACTGAAAGGTACTGTTTAAAGAGTGGTTGAAGTTTCCCCAGCTAGGTACAGGAATACACCACCCTACATACAGAAACAGGCTCTCTCTAATACTACTCATAAGGGGCTTTCCTAAAGAGTCAGTCAGATCAGCCAAAATGTTTTTATTTGATACAGATTCCAGAAATAGTCTTCACTCTGTGTGTTAAGTAAGTAAGTAAGTATTTATAGATTCCACTGTCGTATGATTGTTTACACAGTATATAAATTTAAACAAATCAGCTGTGATTTCACAGGTTTGTGGTGGTGGTGGTATGGGACTTCTATTGCTTTCTATTGCAGCAACACAAAAGCAGCTATTAGCACCATTTGTGTGCATTAGCTGCTTCAGTGCTCTTTGACTTTGCCACTCCAGTGCA
Organism: Selene dorsalis; assembly: GCA_900303245.1. Classification (NCBI taxonomy): domain Eukaryota; kingdom Metazoa; phylum Chordata; class Actinopteri; order Carangiformes; family Carangidae; genus Selene; species Selene dorsalis. The sequence goes on along the minus strand of OMNW01020181.1, from coordinate 4,230 downwards.
CTCTTGTGTGTAGTTGTTCACCCATCTATGAGATACCCAATCAAAAGAAACCACTGTGATTAAAGGGATAGTTCAACATGTTGACAAATTTGCCTAATACCATATTTCATATAGCTATAGAGGTAGGTTCATTACCTTTAATTATCGGTGCATGTTGTTTTGAGATCCGTGGGACAGAGACGCGAGCTGGTCAGCAAACACAATGGAGGTGGATGGTACAAGGTCCACTGTCCTTCAAGACTCATCAAATACACAATCCAACAACTCCAAAACACTCTCATGAACAAGTTGTGACCTGCACATTCACCACACTACGAAATAATCATGTATAATTATGTAACATTGTGACACATTAAGCAAATACTCGGAACTACTTGCGCTTTTGAAATCACTCCGCCCAGCAGCCATGCCTAGAATGTTGTTCCGGCCATGCATTTGCCACAAAAACAACTCTGTCTTGTAATGTCATATTATTATTTCATAGCGTGGTGAATGTGCAGGTCACCACTTCTCCAAGAGTTGTTGGATTGTGTGTGAGTTTTGAGGGACAGGAGACCTGTTCACCTCTGTTTATTTGCTGAGCAGCTGACATCTCTGCACTGCGGATCACAAAACAACATGCACCAATAATTAAAAGTAATGAACCTACCCCTATGACCATAGGGATTATGGCAATAAGCAAATTTGCCAAAATGTTGAACTATCCCTTTAACTTGTGTTTATTTTTCCAACAGGCATCCAGTTCCAACAGACACCATCCTCTGTAAGTACCCTCCAGCCTTCTATCACGTCATGATCATATTTGAACTTTCAGCAGCACACCATGCATTGATAGGACTCACAAGATTAACAGACAAGCATTTTTGTTTTTTCATCATTAAAGAAATGCATCAGTAGACCCACTCTCATCAGCACTTTTGGAGGATATTTTCATTTGGGTGGGGAGGTTACGTAAAGGAACTGCCAAAGATGTAATGACAGAAACAGAAATTGCTATCATCCACGAATGTATCACTGTTATGACTCTCCACCCACTCCATAGCTCTTATGATGTCATGACCCCCCATCAACATGCATCTGTCATCTAAAAGATCTGAGAAAATTCTGAGAATCTCAAGCATCTAGGCAGAAAATTATTTGCATATCCTTGCTGATGAACTCTGACAAGGGGCTTTACATTTACCACATCCCTGGGTGTGTACTTTTTGTTTTTTGTGGAGGTGGAGATGTGCACACTTGCCTTTAGAAAGAGTGACAGTTGAACGTCTGCTCAAACCACATGTCACACTGCACAGACAATGAATTGGACTATAAACTGCCAAGACATAGAGCCAAAAATAAGCCACAGTTTCTGTGACTGTATGTACCTCTGTGTGTTACTGTAAAGCCCCTGCATCACCTGGCTGACCAAATAATCAAGTGATTTTCCTCTGTCTCCCTAAGAACAATAATGTTCCTGGCAGCTCTGGTTTGGCTCATCTCAAGTGCCACCGATATGACAGGTGAGAACTTCTGTCTTGTCCACGCATCATCGACAACTTCATCTTTGCAGTGAAACTAGACATTCATATAAAAAGAGCGGGGGAGTGTTTGGCTAACTTCCTCTAAAGCCCATAAACTTACTATCAAAGTCCCACTACCCCCTGTTTCTGTCTCCTGCAAAATAGCTTTGATAAAACATCTGTCATGAAAGTGAGTGACAAACAAAGTTAATGCAATGATGGTGAGGGGAACTGAATAAATTTCAAGCAAACAATAGGCCTTTCTTAGTTGTTGGTGGGCAGCTTAAACCTATAGCTCACTGCAATAACATTACTGAAATTGTGACCTTCAACATGCAAAACGTGAAACACACAGATAGACTTATATTTTACACAGAGGGCAAGGATAAAGAGGAACTGAGATTTGTCTACTGCGTCACTGAGTGAAGCTCTCAGAGGACCTAAAGTAAAACTCTTGACCTTCACACCCACCCACGATAAAAAAAACCCCTCTGTAAAAACTGTTTAGTCAAGTGTTTTGAATGAATCAGGAATACCTCACTAATACAGGGCAGGGCCCCCCTTGGCTCTCAAAACTGCCGTGCTTATTCATGGCACTGATTCCACACCATGTTGGAAACTTTCCTTTGAGATTCTGCTCCATGTCAACATGACTACATCACATAGTGTCTGCAGACGAACTAGATCCAATCCTCTACCACGCCATAACGATCTTCTACTGGATCTTGGTCTAGTCAAGGTGGATTCATGGATTCATGCTGCTGACGCCAAATCTGACCTTACTGCAACAGATCTCCCCTTTTTCTTCTGACTAGTTTTATCAACAAGCATGAGAAACTACCGCTCACCTGAATGTTTTTTCCTCACCATTCTGACTAAAAACTTTAGGGACTGTTGAGTCTGAAATTCTGTGGAGATTAGCAGTTTCAGTCCAACTCAAACTGAGATCACATTTTATTTTCTTTGTAACAGTTCCTAATAAAGACAAAGATAGCTAAAGATAATTTTACAATCTTCCCTGCAACATGACAAAGCAAACATTTGGCTTGACCAAGGGGATAATATTCATAACTCAAATGATCCTTTTTGCAAAACGTAAGTTTTCTGTGATTCAATACATTACATTTCATTACATTTTTTATATTATTTACATATGTATTTTTTTTATAACCTACTATTGTTTCTGATTGTGCTCCAAGTCTTCTTAGGACTTCAGGCAAAATTCAGTTTAAAGAGGAACTACGCAGGATTTGTAGCTTAACTATGCTACATTTTTACCTTAATGAAAGAGCTTTGGAGTAATTGTGATGGTTTAACTTGTTACGAGTGAGAACAGAGGCTCTTTGCTTTCCACCTATCTTCTCTTGGCCTAAAACCAACCCTGCAAGATCAGCGTCTCCGCCGGCAGCCCGTAATCTCTTGTTCCTGACAGATAAGACTACATAAATATACACATCGTAGCGCGTATATGGTAAATAACATTATCCACTGCTCTATTGATTGCTTTCTTGACAGCTTTGTTGAAAACAAGTGCATGTGGCCGGGAGGAGGGTTAGCAAAATAGAGGAAAAGAGACCAGACTTGCATAGTTCCCCTTTAATGAAGTCTGTTTAATTTCCCAGTATACTCCTCTTACCCTTCTTACTTTATTTTCCAGGAGGTGCTACTCTGAAATACCTCACAGGGGAGATCGGGGGAAACGTGACCTTTAACTGCTTCGCCGAGGAGAAGGCCAACGTTACACTTTTCTACTTTCAGTTCAACAGCACGTTTATCAATGGCTACTATGAAGATAAGGATTTAGGGATATACCATGTACCATGGAGCAACACAAAACTGGATGGGAAAACTGTGCACATGTACGAGCTGAAGGTCTCACATGGAGGAGTCTACCAGTGCATCCAGTACAAGAATAAGACTGTATATCAAGAATACCACCACCTCAGTGTCACAGGTATGACTGTGTTAAATTCAAGTTTTAAATGTGGTTTGATTCTTTACATTATTTTCAGGTTAAAATACTGTAGACTATACAGCATTATCAGCTAGGCACTCTCCTAACATCATAAGTGGGGAAAAGTTGTATTTCCACCTAAAGTAGTGTCTATAAAATGATGGTGATTTATGGAGAAAGAAAGCCCATCTTCTTTTTTCAGTATTTGTGACAATCAGTGTTGAAAAAAGCAAATCCTCTGTTTTTCCAGAGAAATAATGTGCACACTTGTCACAGATGAAATTACTATAATCACATATGTCGATGATTTGACTGAAGTCTTTTGCCCCTTTTCCACTACACAGTTACTCGCCTCGCCTCGGGTCAGGTCCTTTACAGCTCAGTACTTTATCCTATCTCCTCAACGTGGGCGTGGTCATCATAGCGCGGCTGCTGTGGTCGTACCGTCTCGCGCTCTCTTTTTTCGATCCTCTTGTCAGCTCCAACACACCCACTCGTCTGCACCTCGATTACAGGCGCAGCGGTTTTTGAAAAAACAGCGGGTTTGATTCCCTCGTCGGACGTCGCGCTCGCGACTCCACCAAGTGACAACGCTCTGGCCAATCAGTGGAAGGCAGTCGGTTGACGTCACGTTTTAGTATCGCCTCGGGAGCTCTACGTTTGTTTATTTACTGTTTTTTTTTAAACACTGGTTTTGGATTTGGGCCCAGCCCTCCAAGGCTGAATTCCAATCCGAATCCTTTCAGACTCACTGATTTGAGACTAGAGGTGCGT
>OMNW01020177.1:6600-20411 GCA_900303245.1 Selene dorsalis | reverse complement strand
AGCTGGGCAGCATGAGACCCTGCAGGACCAACTAAACCTGTGTGGCCGCCATTTGTAAAGATTTAAAAGTCTTCAAAATCAGTATCAGAGCGTTTGTGCTCCAATGTACGTTCACAAAACCAGAGGCAACCCTTGTAAGGTGATGATATGATCTTTGTAATCATTGTTGACGTTGTGCTTGGTACTAACACTGATGGGGAAGTTGAAACATAAATACATTGTGACATAATGATGCATCTCTCTGGCGGCTGGTGCGAAGGAAAACTGGTCCTAAGAAAAGTCTTGAACCAACTGAAAAGCTCTAACCAAGAACTTATTTGGCTTTAATTGTAATATAACAATGCTGCACTTCATCACCGATAGAGAGCTGCCACATTCACATTCATGGTCACTAGAAGTTGCCTGTCAGAGAAACATAAAAGCCTTGGGAATAAACAACACAATACATAATTCATAATGTCTCTGCAGATGTGGTTTCACAGATGTGTTCTTTGACCTGACACCCAGCTCTCCAGGCTGCTTTAAGACATTAAAACACTGTCAAGAGTTTTTGGGTTTAAGCTGCTACTTGGTTAAAAGTAAAGTCTGATCATTTTTGCTCTCTTGCTGAGCCTTAGATTCAGCTTTAGAGCTGCTTTTAGTTTTATCCCTTTTCTTTAGGGGATGGAGGCCGGAAAGCTGTTGCCATTTCCTTCGATCTTTATGCTAAACGAAGCTCACAGGATGACGCTGGCCTCAAATTTAACAGTCAGTTCCTCTTTTGGTCTTCTCATCTCACACTGCCGGAGAGCAAATGAGCGAAATCTCCCAATATGACAAACTATTCGTCGAAAATCGAGAGCGGTTGTAAAAGGGGAGGCGGTGGCAGAATGCTGAAAGGCTGGCAAGAGAAATAAAGGAGTACGGAGAGAGTGAGTGAGCGAGGAGGGGGAGTTCAGTGGTTTAGTCAGAGGCTTAGTGTTGAGAGAAATCAATACTGTGGAGCTGGAGAGAGAATAGAAGGAGCAGCAGTGCTGATATGACTGAGTGGCAACTGCCCATAGATTTCCAATGAGTGAGCGGAAAAACACACGATTCTGGATAAAAAGCGACCGAGAGCTTGAGTGCACTTCACTCATTCTGCTGATTCTTTAAGTAGACTGTGTTCATTTAAATTACAGGTTGTGTGTTCAGGCTGTTGTTACAACTACAAAAGATAGACTCTGGTAGACCACCAACAGTCAGCAGGACACAATCACACTGAGACGACTGAGATGATTTCAGGTGTTCGCCGCCTTTTGTTGTTTACAATGTAATTGTGATGGAAATTGCAGGTTGTGAGGTTTCGGCGAGATACAAATACGGTGTAACTTCAAACATGCTTGAAGCATCTACACAAGGAAAAGGATTTATAGGGGGAAGAAACAGAAACGAAGAACGAGAAGTTCAAGTACATGCTTTATCCAGGCAATAATCCAGCATTAATGGAGTCAGAGTGAAGGAAGAAAGAGACGCACGAACCTCAAGTAGGATTCAGTTTTCAATCAGCAACTTCACACATCTACAGTGAGATCTGCAGAGGTGCAAGACGACACTGAGCAGCTATCTCTGGAACAAAGAGGAAATATCCCTGAGCGCAATAACTGCTAATGAAAGCTGGAGTCCACTTCAATCACAGTCGAAGGCTTCCTGCGCTCCTTAAAGTGGCCTGTGTTCATCTGAGTTATAGGACAGTTTTCTGTTATTACAGGACTCACTTTGCAGCTGAAGCCAGAAAGCCTGCTGATTAGAGCAGATACAAGAGGAGGGAGGTGTGCTAACACTGAAAAGCAACGAGTTTTCTGTCAGAGCAGGGACTGACTGAGTAATTATCAAGTCATTGGTAAAATAACATGAAACTATGGGATTCTGTAGGGAAATTAAGTTGTTGCAGCTGCAGAGTAATGGGATCTCTGTGAGGAAAGTAAAATATGAACACAGGGAGAACAGAAAAGCAGGCAAAAAGATGCAAAAGCAGGATCTAAACAGTCGTGGATTTATGTAACAATATGTTGTTTGTGCTGCTGATGACTACAAATCGTTAAGCAAAGAGCAGCAACCCCATCAAACCCCTACGAAGTATGATCCTGTTGTGCAAGAGGACATTAAACATTCAACGTGCTGCATTCAAACGCCTTGTTCTCTTGTTTCCAGTAGAACTTGCCGCGTCTTTAATATCATATTATTTGATTATTTCAAGGAATGCAACATTTAAACCAGCATCCCTGGTGGCTGTTTGAGGGAATCACTCTTTTCTGGATTCTAATAAACTCAATACACAAGTGTTGACCAAAAATTAGAGATGTATGTATATGCATGACATTTTTTTTTGTCATACACACCTGCCGACACTGGGAGTGAATGATAAAACTGTAGGACCTTCAGGTGTGAGATGTATCACTTGTTGTGAGGTGCATCATTCCCTTTCCTGCCACACACGTATGAGAATATATTCAATTTCTTTTAATTTAATTAGTGACACCAATGGAAACCAATGTAAATCCCGTGAAATGTTCAAGTTCTGAAATGAAAATATAACTTGACTTTACACTATCGTGGGACAACACACTCCTGACATTTTTGTTCAAATATTTCAACAGAAACAAAAGAAAGAAAACATGTAATCACTGGAACATGTAACATACACAAGCTTTAACTTAATGCTAAATCTTTAACTGCAAACCTCATTGGGGTAACTGTTGAAGACCAGCCTGTCGTCCATAGCGATGCTTGTGCTTTTTAGCAAAGTTACTGTAGCGTTAAAGTCTAACCTCCAGGGAAGGACCACCAAACTACTCTCCAACTGTTATTTAAGTTTGTCTGATGTTCCCTGAGGTGAAAAGAGAGAGTAAAGGAAGAAGTGAGGGGCTGCATGCTTGGAGACCTTAAGCTCTTCTTATTGTGTGGCAGTAATGAGGTCTGAGGTTGGACCCCTCCTCCACTGCAACAACATGCTAAGCTGCACGCTAAAAGGAGAATATATCACAGCTGTAACATGGACTATTATGTAGATTGAATGGACATATCACCAGAGAAACTGTTCAACATCAGACAGACAGACTCACTTCTACATGGTGTTATATTCATGTTTTGGTGCCCACAGCAAAATGTTTTCTTGTTTCTAACTGTGGACCTGTGGAGACCTCTGGCAGCGACACAGACTTTCCTAAAACTGGGACAGAACAGAGAATGACTAACTACCGGGAGGACAAGACGTACAGACACACAGGGACACCTTTTGGCCAACTTTAAAAGAGACAGTGTCGATCCAGACAGAAAATAAACCTTGTATACAAAGACAGTGCATCTAGGCAGATTCTTCCTACTAGAAGTCCAGTCCCCATTAAAAATGCAAAATGCTGGAGTCAGTGACACATTACTGCTCATTAGGGCCAGTGGGACAGGAGAGCTGTTTACTGTCTGCAGCATCACCCTGCCTCACTTCTCTGTTCGCAGCTGTTGTGTTCCACTGAAAGTAAGTGAGGCACTTTGTATTGGAAATGTTTTCTACAGTTTCGAACTTTGGAGCCTTTATTGAGTGTAGAGGGACTTGAACAATAGAAGGCAGATTGCTCTGTGTATTCTTCGTCTCTGAACCACTGACACACTACACTATTTAGTCTTTACAGCCTGTTTAACTGTGTTTTTTTTTCCTCATTGAAAGTGATACTGGACGTGTTATTTTCTCAAAGAGTCAACCAGGCAAAGAGGAGTGAGGTGATTTCTGCTGTCCACTGTTGTTTTCGAATCAAATCATGAAGGAAATTGCAGTTTGTGATCATCCTGTTGATGCATCACGTCCCCCTCCCCAGCAGAACAACTGGTCACATCCATCAGGAAAAAAAAAGCAGTGTAACCTCAGAAACGTTTTAAGCACCTGTCATCGGTCGCTGTTCAAGAAAATTGATTTATATATCTGCAGGAACAGAAAGGTGGAAATGAAAACAGGCGGCGGAGAAGAGAGGTTCAAGTGGGATTTGCTTCATCCAGGCAATAATCCAGCATTAATTAACTCAGAGTAAGAAAGACAAAGTTCAAAAAGGATTCAGTTTTCATCTTGCGGTGTCACAGCAGCTGCAGAGGTGCAGGACGTGACTGGATCGTCGTCTCTGAACCATTAGTGGTCAAATGTTAATGATCAGATTCCCCACTCACTAACCCTGGGTGAGGTTTACTAAAGACACGGCTTTCATTAATCTGTCAGAGATAATGCAATATAACATGAGTATAGACTCGAATATTATGATAATGACCAAAAAGTTTTGTTCGATGGTAGGAAAAAGGAAACAAATAATGTCTTTGTCACAGCACAGTCACATCCCCTCAGTGTGCGACTGGTTTATTCAGTACAAGTATGAGCAGTTACCCAAAAGTCAAAGGCTGCGCAAAACTACCGGTACTCTGTTATTAAATGATACACAGAAGGAGATAAGACAAACGTGTGAACAGCGCTGCCACTGCCAGTGACCTGAAAAACAAGTACGTCATCGTGAAGAACATCAGAGTCAACACGCACGGCTGCCACCTTGTTAAACCCAAACTAATGACCAATGTTACTTCATCACGCTGATGAATAATACCCATAATTTCAACGGGACAACAGACAGCGGCCTTAAAACGATGTTTATCCTTTTTTATTGTTAAACTGGAAGTCCAGTAGAGCAAATGACCCCTAATGACAAAGGTGAGACGGAGTAATTGTCATCTTTGGCGACACCTGTGGCCAGACCTGGTTACTGCAGGTTTGTTTCTGAACCACATTTGTGATTTTACGGTTGATTCATACCAGACTTCGAGCTCATGAAGCTGGGAAACCTGAAAATTTATCTAAAATCTGAAAAAGACACTTATTTAAATGTAACACTTAAAGATCTTCCCTTCAAGAGGAAATTTAAAGTGACATGTAATGTAGTGTTGTTTTTTCATGGCACTTTTGGTACTACTATACATTTACACCGTTTAAATTATCTGGTAGCCATTGTTTATAAGTTAATTTATATTGTTACATTATTTCAATACAAAACATATGAGAAAATTTTAGAGTATACTGTATTACAGATTTAACTATTCAACATTGTAGAGAATTTCAATGAGCTGACATTACTTGATCAGTGGTTCTCCAACTTTTTCACACTCATGGTTGATATCTGATATGAGTTTTGCTTTCATTCAGTTTCATTACAGAACATGTTTGAAGCCCATGATCAACATTACTCATTAACTTTGAGAATTGGCCTGGTTTACCGATATGTTTCAGCTTTAGTTTGCTGCAAACGTGTCAAGGCAATCCTCACTATTTTGCAAACCAAAGACTGACATTATTAAAAAAAAAAAATTGGCAAATGAAATTGGAACAAAAGTCATCACTAGTTGCAGCAGGATGTAAAAAGGATCTGAGTATCATCACCACCATCACTGGTAGCAACATGAAATGAAATGATGTCTGTGACAGTCTTGAATGAGTCTGCGGGTAAACCGCTGATCTACCAGCTGCTGGGCTCTGCGGATAATAAAGCTAATTCCATGCAATGGATGCTGGTTTGTTACTCAGCTAAAAAGGCAATAAAACATCATGGCAACGTCTCCTCGATGGTGCGGTTAACTCTGAGTGGCGTATATGTGTGATTAACGACACCCGTCAGGCCGCAGATCGACCTTTACTGATCACACGTCGGCCGCCGGGTCGTATATCACACACACTCGTACAAAGCTGAGGGGTCACAGAGAAACACTACCACTCAGAAAAAACTACCATGATGGGAAGAGTCCAGCCTGTACAGTGAATTATATGTGAAGGAGTAAAAAAGACAGATTGAATTTTCCTTCACATGTGTTTGATTTATTGTTTTTTGAGCACCAATCAGACTAATGCAGGGAGTACAGTATGTTCTGTACATCTCCCTCACACTCACACACACACACACCTTACTGGCAATGCTCTGACAGATTTACTTTACCTGTTTAGTCTGTTTATATTTCATAAATGTAACTAATATTTCACAATAATAAATGTACATGAAGACCAAAGCAGAGCAGCTGAACTGTTGTGTTTGTGTATGATTGTATAGGAGCTGCGTTTACGTTTGTGTGTTTTCTTACTCTCTTCCAGAATAATCCCAGTTGCGAGTTGAACTACTACAGAACGGCCTGCAGTCGGTTGCTGCGTCAGCACAGGTGTCAGAGCTTCTGTTGTGTTTGCAAAGACATGTTAAACTGCCGGGTCTTTCAAACCAAAGCCAGAGATTTCCCGACATGACAAAGCCCCTCCAGACATTTCACAAACTAGGCAGAGCTGGTGTGATGTGCAAAATCCTTTTAGCTGTGGAAATATACTATGATTAGAACGGGGTTAGTCATTGAATTGTATTTTCTTGTTTGTATACAAGATCATTTTAGTCACATCTGGTTTGTCATGTTCTGCATCTGATTCCAACCATTAAATTATGTTATTCATTCAACATAATCTGCTTGTTTCACAGTTGGGATACAGAATATTCTGAGGTACTGGGGGGTTATCGCCTTAAAAACACATTCAAAACACAAACTACAGCCACTGTCGCTGAAAACTGAAAACTCTTACTGGTCGGTTGCAACCTCAATTCAACACCTTTTCCACTTTGATCAGTCAACTTTTTGCATAAGAGCAACAACTCAATGGAATGACCTCCCAAATTTGAGGATTTAAAGAGGAACCATGCAAGTCCGGTCGCTTTCCCGCTGTTTTGCTAACCCTCCTCTCAGCCGTGTTCATTTGTTTTCAACGAAGCCGGCCAGACAGCAATCAATAGAGCGGTGGATAACATTATTTATTATATACAGTGTTATGATTTGTATATATTTGTGTAGTCTTATCTATCATAAACAAGAGATTATTTATACTTAACACTGTGCATGGTCAAATAAATAAAAAAAATAAATAAGTAGGACGGCGCGCTGCAACATCTCTGCTGAACATATCACACCTCCACTATGAGTCAATGAGCTCGAGGAGATGAGATGTTACAAGGATGGAATAACTGTGTGAGCCATAAACGGGCATGAAAACACATCCATGTATGTGTACACACAGTTTGTGGTGGTTACTAGCATGTAAAAGCTAATACCAAGCTAAGCAGGCGTGGCAGTGTGTGAGGTGAGCTGTTAAGGAAAATGCAAAGGCACGGTGAGACATAACCCACCGAGTTCACTAACAACTCACTATCTAGGTTTGGTGTGCTCGTGTTTTGATGTGACACTGATCCTCATTAGTGGGTTCCAGTCGGTGCTGAAGGCTTAATGACCCGTGGGCTCACTTAGACGTAGGCACACGCACGCGCACACATACACGAACAGAAATATCAGCACACACACAATCACGCCCAAACTCTGTGAAACTGCTTGTATAGTCGGATGAGCATTAACACACTCAAACAGGCCGTAACACACTCATTAAGAGTGTAGCTCGTACCCACACAGCCTCGCACACGCACACAAATCCAGGCACCAAAAAAAAAAAAAGCAAACCCGGCAGGCTCTTAATGATGTCGGCTAACTCAGATGAAAGGCTTTAGTGGGTCCAATAGAGCCCGGTGCTGCTCCCACTGCCCCCCCCCATTGACATTTCCTCCCGCTTACCACGACGGGCCGCTTGCTCATCGACTTTCCCACAGAGAAACAAACACAGACAAACGAGCGCTCACCTCCACACCATCCCTGTTCACACCAAACACGCACACTCGATCCATTCACAAATTGATTTTAAAGGGAGGAGTGCTGACAGTTAGGGGTTCGATTCCCCGTGGGATGCAAGGCCCTACACCTTGTGTCTTGACAGCAAGATTTTCTAAACGTCTCTGTGGTCAACAGCATTCAGACGCTGACAGCGACCCTTAAAAAGCCACAGGATTGTTTGTTTTTGTCTTACTTGACTTGGAAAAGTACGGAACAGAAAAGAGGCTATTATTGGAAAAAAAAATCAATCAATCAATTAAAAAAAAAACTCATTCTCTCTAAAAGAATACAGTAAAATACTGAACTATGACATTGATGTACTGTTTGCATTCAGACCTTCATCATTCGTCATTATGAGGCATTGAGTGTGGATTGAAGAGGGAAAAACTACTCAAAAATAATAACTGAGCATTTCAAAATGTCGCTGAATTTGAAGTGAGCTGAATGTTCTGTATCAGCTGTGGATGAAAATCTACTTTGCCATGTGACACGCCTGTAAAACATCATACAACACGATTATAAAACATCGCCAAGATGCTTAAAAATCACAGATCTTTGAAGTTATGATGACGTGAGCGAGTGGACCGATATCTGCCTTATGTCTACAGATGGTGTTTGGGCTGCAGTGTTCTCCATGTGTGTGTACAGTCAGTTTTCCTTCCTTTCCTTAGTTTCCACCTGAGAAAAGTTTGATAACATGTGATAGTAGCTGCTCCTCGACCAAAACCAGATGTGAGCTCCTTCTGTTGCACGTCAGCACTGCTGTAAAAGAAAGACAGAGGCTACGAGGGGAAAGAGAGCTCGATTGTGAGGGATGCACAATGTTTAAAGTAGCCTTTAAAATCAAGTGACATGTTTAAACAAACTTTCACAAGATGGAAAAACATGTCATCCAAAAAAATATGAATTAAAAAAAGATTCAGATTGTGTTTTTTTTCCCCCACATACAGCATATATTGATAATGCATTCAAACATTACATCAGCTGAACGCACTTGTTTCATCCACACACTCTGGCAGAACAAGCGTAATACATCAGTGGTGGGTGATGTGTCTCTCTGTCAAAAAGCTGGCCTCCATCAGCTGCAACCAACTCATCACTCTCCGTCCTTCTGCAGTTTGTAGATGTTACTGCAGCCAACCAGCTACTGCTTGGCTGCAGCAACTGTAACTGCACACACAACAAATGGTTCCTACATAAACACCTCTGTGGCCTCAGCTCCACACAGATCTCTGCTGGGATCTGAGACACGTGTGTGATGACGGCCTCTGGGCTTGTGCTATTCAGGGACTTGGTCCTGCCAATTAGGGCTTCCACTGATTTTGCTCAAAGCACAATGCTCCACTGTGTTGCTGAGAGGCAGCGCGCTTACTGTTTCTACTGTGTGCACATGCAGGCGTATGTGCTTGGCCAGTTCTGTAGGTGTTGATGAGTCTGCAGTTGGCAGAAACTTTATGAATCTACATGTGGTTCATCTGTGGGGAGAAAAAAAAAGTTGTCTTTGTGCGTGGTAACGTCAGAGAAGGGGTCTGAGAGTCTGAGCAGATTAACCAGCTGAGGGGCCCCGGGAAAAAAGGTTTTTCTTTTCGGACCCTGCAGAATGTGCAGAGAAAAAAAACATCCGTGTACAGGTATATATATATAGATATAGATATATATAGATATATATGAATGTTATTTCAAATAACGAACCATAGCATGTTCATTTTTGAAAAAAGGATTAAAAAAATATGAAGTCTGAAATGCACTTGGCTAATTAGCATGGATTTCTGTAAAAGTGGACATGTCTGAAAAAATGTGTCATAATGGCTCACTGGGCCCTTTAGTTAGAGCATTTAAAAATATTTAAAAAAGGTGGTTGCTCACTGCCATGGCAGAAAATGAAGATACATTTAGTTTGACATGAAAAGGTGAAATTTCCTGGCAGACCTTTGGTAGGGTGCCTCGGCATATTTGCACTTTTCAGATGCCTCGACTGTCAACAAGGCTTTGATATACCCAGGTATTACAGCAGCAATATTTCTATCTGTTCAGAGCGCAGATCTGAATATATTTATTCGTGTTCACTTCCATCCAGGCCCGAGCACAGTGCACACAGCAGGCAGGACATGGACAGTGCTGTAAACACAGAAACCAATCAGCACTCCTCTGCTGACATGCCTGTCAGTGTGGTTATAATAATGGTCTCCTAATGAGACTTTGACACAGGATAGAGCTACAGAACGAGCTGCATGGTCTGCTATAACAGATGGAGAATTGCCAAACAGGTCAGTTAGCAGTATCTGTTAATATTTCTGGGGCCACCGGGGCCTCCTGAGTCTTAGGGGGCTCTTAGGGGTCCTGTAGGTCCAAAACAGTGAACTGACGACAGTTAACCTGAACCATCTATGTATATATTTCCATATATTGGTGTCTAAGGTCTCAACAACAGCCCTCACTGCTGCACACTGGGATTAACAGAACAAAGGTTTAGTGGTTTTATTCATTTGCATTCAGCCACTCACCCCCCCCTCTCTCTCTTTTAATATCTGCTACTTCTTACGTATTATCCTCTCCTTCTCCCGAGTGCCACAGTATGTAGGTAGTATTAGAGATGACACTTTGGTAAAGTGAGCTGGCATTTTCATAAGCTGAGGAAATACCCCTGTGCGCCATACATGACAGTTTAGAGAATTAGCCTTTAATTGATAGGAGAGTTCTCCCATAAACCAGGTAGAGACAATGAAGGAGGCCAGCGAGGGTTGAAGGGGAATTAATTTGTGGAGCTGATGTTATTTACTGCCACTGTACAGAGAGAGGAGAGAGAGAGAGAGAGAGAGAGCGAGAGAGAGAGAGAGGGAAGAGAGAGAGAGAGAAGAGAGAGAGAGAGAGAGAGAAGAGAGAGAAGAGAGAGAAGAGAGAGGAGAGAGAAAAGAGAGAGAGAGAATAATTATTTTGATTTCTCTAGAGAGCTGCACACAAAGCACAAAAAAACCTGAGTGGCTGAAATGAACTTCAGGGGGCGGAGCTTAAGAAACAATTTATTTTCATGATTACGTCAAATCAAACTGGAAGAACCAAAAAAACACACAGTATACACTAATGTATACATTATACTACAGTATGAATGAGACTCTGATACTCTGATGTTTATCAGTAAAATACTGCACTGAATAGTTTATTATTACATTTAATGATAACTATTGGTCCAGTGGATTGAGATTATGGATAAATAATGATGGTTGAACAATAATAACTGTGTTGCTGTCTTGCACGGAGTATGAACAGTAAGAGTATCTACGTGACATGTAGCTGCAACAGCTCAACCAGAAATGTATTTAAATTGATTGGAGTCAGTGTTGAACCAAACCACCCAGAGTGTTTTCTCTAAGCATGATGAAACTTAAATAATTGATCATATCTGCAAGACAGCATCAAACACCTTCTTCAAAATCTAACCCAAAGACTTCCTCGGCCCAACTCCATTAAACTCAACATCCTGTGATGAAACAGTTTGATGCACAGACCAAGGTTAATTGCTGAAGATTCTCTGTTGATCTGTTTAATTTGTGACTTTTGTTACGATGTACGTCTTCATTACAGTCGCCGTGCAGATTGGATGAAGTGGTTTGTTTTAGGTTTTCTCCTTTAAAAAAGCACAGAAATCAATAATTAAGCTCCCATTTGTTCTTTAGGCTTCATACGTGAAGACAAACGGCCTGAGCATTTCTTATTGTGTTCTTTTTCACAGTCGGACCACAAACCCACTGTCAATACCTTGACACACACACACAAACAGGAATCCAATTTGCCACAGCACACAGCACACAAAACACATGTTGCCTGGCTGTAACTCTCCTTATTGCCCTTTACCCTGTCTCATATATATATATATAGTTCAACGAGCAGTGCACACACTCCTTCCTGCTGTTCCTCAGTAAACCAAGTTGACACACACACACACACTGTGCTGAAAATAACTTCATCACAACCAGGTTACAATTGCTAATATACGCACATGCACACGCACACACACCACAGTCAAGGTGCATTAACTAGCATCTGGGACAAGAGATCTATTACAGTTCCACTGGTGTATACACCAGCACGGGCATGACACAGTAGTCTTATATAAACTAATAGCACTGATTTATGACTATATTCCTGCCGTATTATCCGTCATACTGGACTCAACAACTCTACATGTAGTTACCTATTATTGTGCCTGCCTGTAAAACTTACACCTTTTATTGCTAAGGATGCAATGATCTGACATGTGGTTTGGTTGTGTCGCTTCGACTGATCTTCTCAACGTCATTACTTGCTCATCACAGATATAGCTTCAAACTCAGGTTTTTACTGCCGCAGTAATACCTACATGGCCTTGTGTTGCTGGACATAAAAATGGTACCAGTGGGTTCCTGCTGCGCTGAAGCTACTGCAGATACCGGACTGGGTCCTGAGCTGAGGCGTCTCAATCTGTACCAGGAGGGGAAAACACTGGATCACTGCACCCCAAGTGAATACAACAAGTCCCTCTGGTGTCTGGATCCTTATCTCTTACAATACAGACACAGTGCGGGACACGACGTCCAGAGAGTGATCCAAATTCAGCAAATGCTACTGTAAATGGCCTAAAGCTATAGGCTCGCTATTTAAGTCAGAACCGATCAGAACTCAGATCTGCAATTTACTGTGTTTTCTGATTGATCTAGAGATCATTCTCATGACTGATTGATTAATCGTTTGAACTAAAGAATGCCAGAAATTTGATCCATACAGCACTTATACACATATAAAGTCAAGAGGATAAAGGCCATAGACATTTAGTTTACTATCATCAAGACTGAGGAAAAAGAGAAAACAGGAACATGTGAGAAGTTAAAACCTCTGAACACTATAAATACATTTAGCAAGTATTCATTTGTCTGGTTCTCTTGTTTATAGATCCTCTTTAGCAATCAGCAACTAGATATAAAACTATGTGTAACCTTAACAACACATTCAATACTGTATTTAATGCTTCTGTAAAGTGCACATATAGTTTTCCTATTCTTGTTATTTTTGATTAAGTTTCCAAACAAACACATTCAACGCTGTTTTTAGTAACAGACTCAGAACTGGGCTCAAAAAAACAATCCAACCCCAAAACAAAAAACTGCAGCTGTTGAAGGTCCAACAGAAACTGTGAGGCCACTGAAGTGGTTTCAAAGTCCAGCTGGTAAAATCAATGAGTGACCACAACAGGTGGTGATTTTAGACAAAGAATTCACTTTGGAAAAACAACAAAAGGAGTTATTGATAAAGCAAAAACCTCAGTTCAGGCTGAACACACAAAATCCTCAACCTCATGTTCTGCATAATGTGGAAATGTGATGATTTTGGAGCTCATGGTGCAACACAAATTTCCGTGCAAATGGACAATAAAGGTTTATTTTATCTTATGTAGCTACTCAGACCAGCACAAATGAACAAAGAGATAAATACAAAAAGTTAATTTTAACAAGTTATAGTCTACATTCATTGAACAATATCATTGTTAAACTGTATGGCAATCAGAAAACAACCCCTGCTCCACAATTCCCACAAATCACAAGTCAGTCAGAGTTTGGCCGTAACTCTGCGTCTTTCTATTTGCATTGTTACAGGTGCCGAATTCTTTTTCTTTACACAGCCCCGGTGACTGTCAATGCTATTAACTTCACCATGTTTCTTCTGTTGATTCCAAAATAAACTGCTGTTGCTGCTGCATGAAACACATTTCTGTGTTCCCCATATAAAGTGTCAAACAGACTCTGGATGTTTAATCCAGCTCCAGCCGAGGCACGCTGGGAAGAGTTATAGCACAAAAGGCAGGAAATGGACATTTATGTAAAACCATTTCACACATAATTGCCACAAATTAGTTCCTGCAATGGACTCTACCTACTCAATTTCTCTCTTTATGGCTTTCACATAGCTCCATTCAGTTATCCAGACATTACACAACACAAAGGTGTCCCCTGACTCACTGGGAAAGAGGAGAGATGACTGAAGCCTCTAAAAGCTGGAGGGACGGAGTACCATGAAATAAAGAGAGTGGTGGAAATACAAAGGAAAAGGAA
>OMNW01020173.1:94845-110111 GCA_900303245.1 Selene dorsalis | reverse complement strand
CTAAATATCTGTTTTGTTTTTTTTATATATATAAAATGAAATTTCAGATATTGTCTTGTTTCCTGCTGTGGATGGATGAGTCAAGTCTTTTCATACAGTATGAATGTACATGTACATTGAGATGCAGCAGTGCTATAAGTTGGCCTCTTATACACCTGTCTGTGAGATTTAAACACCTCACTTTATTCTAACTTCTTCATGTGGTCAGTTACTTTGCTGGTTTTGACTTCTTTCATTTACAGTAGCTATGTGGTACAGAGTAATTCCATCAAAGGGAGGCTGACAGTCAAGTTGTTTTTTCTAACATGTAACTGTGCAAAATGTTACTCACATTCATGGTCCATGTTGACTGCTCTTCTAGCAAACAAGACAGGAGTCTGAAAATGCCAACTTGCTGAGCTATCAGATGAAGCCTAAAGGAGGAAGGCGGCGTTGGGGCCATGGGACAGGTCACCTCAAGAGTGACGACTGGGACGACTATGAGGAAACGGATCTAACGTCCATAAGTATTCTTGGAAAGAGCAGTTTCTCCACAGAGAAAACGAGGCAGGGGGATGATGCTCTGAGCAGGTGAGGTCATCGCCTGTCATTAGTGCATCCAACACTGTAATAACATCTCGACAAAGATGGTGCAGTAACATAATACATGAATGCCTGACAGGATCTGTAGCCTTAGTTACTGTTAATACATGAGTGCCACCACTTGCATGAAATTGAGACCAGGTAAAGTTGTATCACTTCTTGTTTTAGCACCTTGGTCTTGAGTTATCCATGTATTTTGTTTCTTGGTCCTGTACTCCTCTGTACTCCTAGATAGTGTAGTCATATACTCCTTTTTATTCCTCTATTATCACGTTTGATGGAACCACTGTTGTTACAACCCCCCCCCCATGTGACATACCCAGTGTCCCCTAATTCACACCAAGTCTCACCGCATGTCCTCTGTTCTCCAGATATGGCAATGTTTTGGATTTCAGCCGATCCAGTGGAAAGGAAGATGCACCTTTAAACCTGAACAAGACTTCAGCTTACCAAGAGCCATCTAGGACCACCTCTGCTAAACAGCATTACTTGAGGCAGTCAAGATATTTACCTGGTAATGTACAATATATTTTTACACTTTTTTCTTTCATTGATAAAAACAGTTTACAATTAAGATAAGATGCATGTAGCTCCATTTTTGTGTAGTTTTTATCCAGTTGGATTCAATATATTTATTACATTGTTTACTTTTTGTGGCTATTTCAGTGAACTTAGACATTCTTTTTGTTTGATTTAATTCCTTTAATGTCATTTTTGTGTCACGTATAAATGAAATTGAGTTTTTGTGGCGTTGTTCTCCTGTCTCATTTATGAGGAGAACATATGTAATAATCTCTTGCTGTCTCCTATAGGCATCAGCACAAAGAAGAATGTGGCCATAAATGCCAGTAAGGACTTCAGTGGCAGCCATCTTTGGAGCAACAGTAGTATTCCTTTTGGAGGGACTCTGCCAAGCAGAGGCGCACATGGTAATGACCCAGGGAATCTTACACTTTAACTTCACAGTCTCACTGTTGACTAGGTGCAAACTAATGTATGTGTTTTTGTGTTAAATATCAGGTACAAACACAATCCCTGGTGGATACATGCCATCATTTTACAAAAAAGATATTGGTTCGGCTGGTCACAGAGGGCATCAGGGTCCCTCAGTAGAATCAACAGCCTCAAGTGAGTAAAGATTTTAGTGCTCAGAGCTTTCTGTAATATTCCTCTGTCTGGGTCTGTCGGCTAATACGAACTGTTATGTTGCCTAGCTACCTAACAAAGCCCTGTAGAAACCTCCAAACCTGTTAGTGTTCACTCTATATTCATCACTCTTTCAGATTATGCAACATGGCGGTCTGGCCGGAGTCAGATGAACACCTCCACCAACATGCCGTTGGCCAACAAGAGCACCCCTGGTCTGCTGCCACGCCCGCCTGTGCAGACCATCCACGGGCGAACAGACTGGTCTGCCAAATACGGACACCGCTAGTGGCCTCCCTGGAGATCTGATCTGTGCTCCCACGAACTCTTTCACCTCCAAAGAGTAGGCCTAGTTGTTTTGTAATCATAACTTGTACATACATCTTGCACAGCAATAAGTTTTGTTTCATTATGTGTACTATGGATGTTGTGAGTTGTAAAATATCTACGTGTATGTATATGGCTAAATGCAACAAGCCAAAATTCGAGCTCAGATTTGTTAATCAGTGTTTTATTTTGTATTTCTCTAACTTTACTACTGTTCCACAGAGGTTACACCCGTACCCTCAGTTTTGTATTGGATTTATCATTGAATGTTGTTCACTAACTTGTAAACTTAATATGCATATTATAACTTTATGAAATCTTCACTGTGACTTGTTTTTTGGCTGACTAATTATTTTGCCTCTGTACAAAACAGTAATTTTTTTTTACATTGCTGCTGTTTGTTTTATAACAATCACTTTGTCAGTCAGTTTGCTATTATTTCTGTATTAATGACATTCAAAGCAGTGCTGTTATTTAAATCCCAGTGAATACACTGCAAGTCGTTGCCACACTGTAAATGAGTTTTTAGTTTCTGCAGTAACATGATCCAAATGAACATGATCTATGCTCTCGGCCAAACTGAGTGTGATATTGAACAGCCAGTTATTGAGTATACTGTAATTAAACTTTTGACTGGGTACCATATTATTTAATGTGTCATTTTTAGAAGATTTAATTGATTTGGTGACAGAAGGCCTTTCTCATTAAATATTACACACCAGTCCTTTTTCCATGTCAGACCATCAGCTGTGACAGTGTGAGCACAGGAGCCCTGGTACTCACAGCAGCTGGATTCATCTGCTGCCAGGGGTTAATCCAGGTCAGTAAAATATCACCCTTAATGCCATCCATATATGAATATGGTGAATCAAGTCAGTACCCACTGGGTTTTACCAGCACTTAGATTCTGAGACACCCGTAGAGGTCAGTCATGTTGCACTACATAACATGTGACTGTCATGTATGTCCCCAAGCAGAAAGAAAAAGCCACTGGCCTCCTGTGCAGCCACAAGCCAAGTGAGAATAAAGTAAACTCCAGGTATATCTAACAAACACCGTCACCTTAACACATGTTGTTGACTTTCAGCAGGACCTACAGGAGGAGCCTGAGGCTGTTGCTCTGGTCTGACCAGATGCTTTACTGTCTGTTTGTCTGTCTCCACTCCCTCTACTGTCATTCCAGATTAAATGATAAAAAAAACAGAAATGTGTTGTTTTGACTGATAAACTAAGTTAATATAACACGTTGTGTAGGATGTAAAATCTCAACATGTAAGATGCTGGAACCAGGATGTGGTCTTACCGCGTCATATATTACATACTGTACATTCATATATGAATATATAACGCGGTAAAACGTATTAAACTGAACAAATCTCGTACAAACCTCTGTCACCTGACGTTGAGCAACATGTTAATACCCGTGTTTCAATTGGGTGGGACCAACCAATCACAGCCTTTGCCCCCCCGCCCCCTTTTCCACTCCAGGAGTTACACAACGAAGGAAAGTTCTTCCACCGTCATCCCGCAGCTCACCTGGTGTTGCACAGGTATGACAGTTCATCCCAGCATGCATCTTTCTTGTAATTTGTGATGTGCATTGTTTGCCTCGTCTCTCCATCCTTACAGACCTGCAGCTCTTCACAATACAATAGCAATGGCTGATAAAGTTGTGCTGCACTACTTCAATGGGAGAGGGAGAATGGAGGCGATCCGCTGGCTTCTGACAGTGGCAGAGGTTGAGGTGGGTGAAAGGTGGTGGTGATCTAATGTAGAAATGCTAAACCTCCTGAACACGTCCTAAATCTGCTCTGTAATGCTTCATTCACAGTTTGATGAGGTCTTCGTGACCACCCGTGAGCAGTATGATAAACTCATCAGTGGTAAGTTGGCTGCAAAAAAAACAAACAAAAAAAAGTGTGTAAAGCTAAAATCACGCATGATGATAAACTCCTCTCTGGCTTGTCACCTGATAACTTCCACCTTTTTGACGTAACTTGAGATGACACAGCAATTTTGAGGTCAATGTCTTCAAACACTGCAAGACACAGTCATATATGTGTTAATGTTTTACCAGCAGGAGCACCAGTCTACATGAATCAGCTGCTGTGTTTTCTCTGCAGATGGAGCTCTCATGTTCCAGCAGGTTCCCTTGGTGGAAATCGATGGCATGAAGCTTGTTCAGACAAGGGCAATCTTGCATTATATCGCAGAGAAGTACAATCTACACGGAAAAGACCTCAAAGACCGCGTCATGTATGATCCACTCACTGTTTTACCAGTGCAACAACCACTGTCACTGTGTGATTTTTCTTACTCTTAGTGGGATGCATGTGATATGTGTGGATGCTTTCCAACAGGATCAACATGTACTCAGAGGGACTGATCGATCTCATGGAGATGATGTTGGTTTTGCCCTTCAGCTCAGATGTTCAAGCAAAATTGGACAACATTCAAACTAAAGCAAAAGAGCGCTACCTGCCTGTGTTTGAAAAGGTAACAATAAGCCTACTGTATGTATAAAATGAAACGGCCCAGGAGGTGACTAATCCTGCTTTAGAGTTCTTTAGGATATATAACGTTGTCATTTTGATGATTAAATATAATTGAGTGCAATGACCCAGTGAGATCTGGCATGTCTTTGACAAACTTCTCAGGCGGTGTCTGGGCCCATATACCTGGTTGGAGGTAAACTAAGTATTGCAGACGTGCAGCTGCTTGAATGCACCTTAATGCTGGAGGAGAGACTCCCTGGGATCCTGGCTGATTTTCCCAACATCAAGGTAAATGTGACTCTTTGTGTAAAGTTGGACCTACAAATGAATGATTATAAGTCATTTCGCTGTTCCTATTAAATCTCCCGTCATCACATCGGTGCTGTGTTTAAAGACGATCTTCTGTTTCCCTCCAGTCCTTCCAGGGCAGAATGACTCGGATTCCCGCCATCAGCAGGTTCCTGCAACCGGGCAGCAAGAGGAAGCCGCTGCCAGATGAGACCTACGTGAAGACGATCTATGAGGTGCTCAATATCAAACGAATCCCGTAAACTCCTCATAATGACACTGTTTTACTGCACTAGCATCTTCAGTTTTATTATACTTAGCAGTCCATTTACATGTGTGAAAATCCTGTATCCTGAATCTGTAATAACACAAAAAGTGATTTCTACTAAATCCCAATTTTTGTAATGTATCAGTGTTTTCAATCTGAGGATTCTTCTGAATAAACCATATATTTTCTGAGGACCATTTGGAAAACTGCTATGTTTTTATTTTGTGTCAACAACAACTGGAACGCAAAATAAAAAGAGCCATTTTAAGAATCACATCCATTTATTTAGTGTTACTGTTATTAGAAAAAATTACAAACAACTTCAATTCTTTTCCCCTTAAAGTTACATCAAGCAAGCGAGGAGTCAAGAATCCAGTTTTATGTCCTTCAATCTTGTTTGTTTTCTCAGTGGGTTGATTATTTCAGATTATTGTAACCTTGTACTTCACTGATGTTGAAAGGTACACAGTAAATGTACCACACCCACAAAAGTCATGTACATATGTTGCGCAGTCAGTACGGGGCGGGGATAAGTCTGCGGTAATACTAGAAAATGAAAAATGAATCATGAGGTTTATGTTGCAGCAGGTACAAAAAACATACTGATACAAGACAATCAAAACGATTTACTGGAATGAGAGTTGATCTTAACTCTTTAGTATCCACTTGGTCTTTACCTAGTGAAACCTTTTGTAAGGTTCCTGGTGGAATGAGCCTTATGTTACAAAACATAGAGAACGAGAGACATGTTTCACTTTGCTCACTGGGAAAGATGTTGCCTTTCAGGCTGGGCTTTGTTCTTTGACAGACAGATTGTGTTAAGTTATTCCCCGTCAGGGTTGTTCCTCCAGTCACACCACGATCAGGAGTAAAAGGCGAAACACCATGAACAAACTGAAAGAGAGAGACAAGAGCAAACAAGAAGTGATTAATTAAACAAGCATGCAGCGGCCTGTTATTTCACATCACCGTGCACGATTTGTTGATGAAATATCTTCAAGTATCTGCACATTGAGTAGGTCTGATTCTGACCTCAGTCCTGCCATGATGCCAGCAGGTAATATTTTTCCAGATTTCTTGTATCTCATTCCCATCACCACTGAGAGGACTCCTGAGGCAACTGAAAGGCAGAAAACACAGTGACGTGACACCGACTGGACAGTTTGACCAGTCTCCTCTGATGAAAACCAGCACATTAGAACGAGCTTAGTCATACTCACACAATGAGACCTTGATGTCCTTGGGGTCATTAGAGACGTTATAGGCACCATAAGCAGATAATCCACCAAAAACTAAACCAGCCATCAGGGACATCACACTGGCTGCAGCGAGAGGAGACATGAAGATGATAATATTAATTGTGCAGCAGTTCTCTTGGATTGAGCTTTCTGGCTGAATTAAAAGAGGAACAATAGATACTTGAGATGGTCAAGTGTGACATTTCAACCTTTTCTCTTGTATCCCATAAACCCTCCAAAAGCGATGGCCGCAGCATAGCCAAATCCAATCCAGTCCACTGCCATCGCAAAGCTGCACAGAAACACAGGACCAGAGATGTGTTGATGTCTTTAGATGATTCAGTTCCCACAAAATTGTCAAAATGTGTATTAAAGATGAAGGAGCAAATTATGATTTAGAGGCAGACATTTTTAAAAAATACTTTTCCACAAACCACAAAAGCAGAAATCAGAGGAATACAAAGTCTTTATACAGCTACCAGCGCAGTCACACCATCAAATACACATCTTAATGTCCACTGTAATAGCAAAGGTTTGCAACTGAACCACAACTGTGGCTGATTAAGTATTTGCAGAATACAGACAAAAAAAAACTGTGCTGTAACTTTAACCCTTGTAGATGAAAACAAGTCATTTTGATGAATAAATGACCTCTCATGACAGGGTAGATGCTGCAGTTACTTTCTAAGTGAAAAAGTAGTTGTTACTGGTTGTGTTGGTGAAGAAGACCATTCGTGTTTTGTGCTGTTGTTTCCTCGTTACTCTCTGTGTCTGTCACAGTGACTTTATGGTCTGTCAGCTGGTCTCAATGCCCAGATCTCCTCGCAATTAAGATTATTCGATTACAAAAAAAAGAAGAAACACACAACTCTGCTATTACAACAAATAGGCTCTATCTCTGTATATACGCTTAATGGCTGTTTGTTACAACCGTCAAGTCACGTGTCGACACCTAATTTTTTTTTTTTTTCAAAAGCAGCACTTGTTTCCCTCAAACAGGAAGAAAGCGACCAGCCTGGATAATACACTACAGAGATTTAAACCCTCAGTAAAACAGTACACGCACTTTATCTATCTACCAGCAGGAAGCCCGACTGGCCGCTGGATGTCGCTGTGATTAAAACATGACAACAACAATTGAAGAAAGCTGCACTACGGTCTTTGCCTCGCATAAACACAACTACACTCGTACCCATGCCAGTATTTTAGTCCGTGTGAAGCGTGTGTTGTTTGTCTTAGTATCGTCACACTGTTGTTTCATTCGTCTCAGTGTGTTTTGTTACCTTGAGTCCAAACAACAGAGCAGCAGCACACAGACGTTACCTTCAATATGTCAGTGAACTTCCTCGTTGTCCACCACAGACCGTACTGCGCATGTGCAGCTTGGACCGTGCTGTGTTCACCGACCGTCCATTAACTCGGAAAGTACTGTTTCGGAACATCAACGTTGATGTTTCAGTTGATTTGTTTTTTGTAAAATAAAACTGAAGAAATCTACGTTTGAGAATGTAAAATATATGATCCCTGCAACAAATTAATACGTCCTTTTGGATAAATTTACCATGAATGTCCCCGTCTCATAAGTGAAATTTGTTAATTTATTTCATTCTCTCTACCTTTTAATCAAATTAAATTGAATTTAGGAAAATAAAGCCTTTTTTAATAAGCTGTTTGGCACAACTTATTAAAAAAGGCTTTATTTTTGAGTGCTGACTCTAATTGATAAAGTTTTTGCACTATTCAATAATGTCATGTAGGAATTTAGTGGAATCAACTAATCCTTTCTCATTAATTTAATGTTAATTAGTAAGTTTTGTCAATTTCAAGTTAATTGAACTCATTAACTTTATTATCATTCTTCCCAGCATTGTTTGTTTTAGGGTTAAAATTGTCAGACTCCTCTTTTTGTAGTTTGAAGAAAACAGACATGATGGACAGGCTTGTTTCTTTTCATGATTATACATTTTCATACTGTGGGCATTATGATGATCAGACAGGTTTCTTATTACTTCTCATTCTATGGGGCAGTCAAGTCATAATAAATTTTACTTGTTGACCCCTGCAGACATGTTGCTTTCAATCAAATACACCTTTCCAGAAGTACTAAAATGGAGGAGGAGGTTGTACATGGTTAGTCTGCCCACCTATGAAAAACTAAATACCTTCATGGAGGCAATATACAGTCCATCAGCTCTGACCTCATCATTGTGTCAGTTTCTTGAACTAACCAGATCAGTTTATTTTAGTAATGTGATTTAAACATAATTTTTTAAATACGATGTACAATTCACCATACAACAATTAGGTCCTGCATCAATTAATAATCTTGAAATGTAGAGTCTGCTGTCTCCACAAAACTTAACGTGCACAGAGCAGTAAGTGGAGAGTTGGGTGGTCAATATGGCTACAGAAGATAATTTGCTCTGGCCATGAGCTCAAGGTTAAAAAGAAAATGACACCTTGGGCATGAATTTTCAAATTCAGTCAACATGGGATTTTTCACAGTGAAGATCCAGCAAAGAGCTTGTTCCACTTTCAGCCTAGATCCAGCAATAATACATCACACTGATAGTATGGAGATATATTGGTGCATCTGTAATATCTGTGACTGATGAAAGACGCCTTCATAATCACATGTTCTGCAGAGTGAGACAACAGTGACAACTCGAGTCTCCCCAAAGAAAACCACTTTATTTCAGTCTCACCACCCATTTTCAGAACTTACACACATGAAAGGTTTCATTGTTCAATAATAATCCTCAAAAAGTGTAAATCAATGCATTCTCAGAGCAAAATAAGCCACTATGAACTGTAGACAATGTGACCATAAGCTGCAATGAGCAGCAGCTCCAGCAGAGTGCCTCCGAACAGTCACCTGCTGGATAAAGAGCCACTGTGGCCCCCTGTGGGAGGGCTGAGGACCAACTCCTCCAGCGAGAAGGCACACATTTCCAAAAACAGTTGGCATTGAAATACTGTCTACATATAATTTCCTGATGAGTTACAGTCTGATCTTGTCAGGATAAAAATGACTATAAAATGGCTGACAAGAGTCATTTAAGAACAAGGAAGGATTATTCAAGTGAGGTATTGGAGTGACATGTAAAAACCATGAGATTTACTGTACAACCCACATGAGGAAAACAACATATTACAGGGAAACTCTGGGAGGACGACGAGACGGCAGGTATGTAAAAGTGACTCATGGAAAATGCTATGGTTTCATTACAGTAAACGACGACAATGGACAAACACAGTGCATTTCACAATACAGTGATGCTTATAATACAAATGGCTTTGAGTGCACAGGAACCTGTGATATACTGTTAACATGGCTTTGTCAGCTTTTTGCTAGGTAGATACTTTCAAGTGAGCTGTAACACGGTATTAGAAGTAACAAATGCATATAAAAGTCATGAAACTGTGGATAAACCATAAGAAAAATGGAATTATAATGTATTAGGCCAAACAAAATAATAATAATACACCAGGTTTTGGCAATGACTGACTTTTTAAGGTTAAAGTGACATTTTACAGTGGTAGAACATTTTCATTTTAAACATGTGTTCCTCCGTAAGAGCTCACTGTGGCATCCGATAATGTTCAGTGAGAAGGAAAAATGTGCAATAGGTTGTATTTTTTTAAAATTATTAATGGATGGCGGATTTATTATTTTTTTCAAGTACTCCTTCATCAATTTGCATCAATTAACATGTTTGCAGCTACATTCATCATCGATACAAAGCAAAGGGATGTCAGTATGAACATTTATGGTTAACAGTGAAGCTGGTGTCATAGTTATGTGCCCCTACAGAGGAGTGCATGTCATTTATTTTGTTCTACTAATGTAAAAACATCACCTTGATTGAGCAAAGTGCATAATTCTCCTTACATGGACTTGGCATAAAAATCAGGCATTACAACCAATGTCACTGAGTCGATGCATCTTAAAATTAATTATCCGTCATTAGAGGGCAGTGTCAGTTACATGAAGTAGCTGACCATCATTTAATGTGAGTGCTCAGCAGACTTTGCTGTCAAAAATAATGTTATATAAGAGCTTTAAAACTGGCCAATGTCTGATGGTAAAGTGAGCATGCAAGAATACTAATTTGGCTAAATTTGATGAGGGGGGCTTATTATTATTTTAGGGGACATTTATCTTTAGAAGTATGTAATATAATTTTTATTCCATAGTAGAGAGGGGTGGTTTCATAAACCTAATACTTTTCCATAAATCCACTCATGGTTTCTCATCATTTCAGGCTGCAAATCCAAAATAACGCTAGGGGGAACAGGTGGAGGAGGAGCTTTTCATTTTTCACATTTCTCCGTAGTTCTGCTCAGCTTTCAGCTCAGGGTCAACCGAGAGCCAGGCGTGTGGGATAAATCTCTGAGCCTCTCATCAGATACTGGTCTGCATCTGGAACACACCTCGTGTTGTTGCGATACAGAAAAATGGCACCATCTCTCCATGTCTTTTTTGTGCGTCTCGTCGTGGCAGCCTCCGCCCCGTTCGTTAAGGAAAAAAGTTCACCCACAGCCAGCCCAGAAGTGTCCCGTACACCCAGGTCCTCACGTACAGTCTCCTGCCGTTCTCCGTCAGCAGCAATGGCAGTGTCAGTCCCCCCAAAATCATCACAGACGGGAGGGTTTTCGAGAGGTTCAGCGGAGACGGTTTCCCCTCCCCGGGGAATTTGCGAAGTTTGGTTGCGTCCTCCGACTCGTAGAAATCCGTCAGCAGGCTTTAAAAAGAGAAAGAGATTTCTTAGGAATTGACTTGATCTAAGAAATACACAGGGACAAAAATAACAGTGGGGAACACAATTTTTGTTGAGTGAGGTCCGACAGCTGTTTTTAACTAATTTTTGGGCGCGGAATCCAAAACTGATCTAAATTTTCTAAATCTAAATCACGTCCAGTTTTTCAACATACAATGAAATATGAAAGAAACAGGCATGACTGCAATGTTTATTTAACACTATTATGTTTTTATGAGAGGAAATGCTGAGCGAGTCCACCACTAAATAATAATATCAAAATAACTACAAAGATAAAATAATATATATAGAAAATGGACACAAACAAGTGTGGGTAGTGTAGATTCATCCACATTAATATGAGACTCTTTTATAACCAAAAGCAACCATCATGGGGTATCTTCAATAATTCAATATTAAATAGCCAATTATTAAATAACTAATTATTATTCATCTTCTTCAGTTATTTATTTTATTTTTTTGATTATTTCAGAAATGGCACACAAAGTCACAAAAAAGCTCCCAGCAACCATTCCTCCAGTTAATTCAACACTTAGGAAACCTGTAATGAAATATGTCACAGCCACAAGTCATTCATTTTGCTTTTAGGATATTTCAGTTTTATGAGCAACACTCACTGTTCTTTCCCGACAGATATATCTCTCCAGTAAATTAGCATTTTGTCTTTGATATTCATTTTTGCTTTCAGACTACATGAAGCAGATTAATTCATCTCTACTCTCGGGGAACTGCACATAATTGAATTCTCAGAATAAGCTACAAGACGGCATTACTTTCAGGTTTTCTAATAGTCAGATACATATCTCTACTTGAAACTGATGGTGTTCGGAAGCAAAACATTCAAAAACCTCAGTGCAGGTTACATATCGATTGAATAACATGCAATTCCAACGTGATTTATTGTTCCACCCACGCACACTTACCGGTCCTTGATTTCAAACCGCTCGTGCAGCCACCTGCGGAAAAACACTGGCTCTGGAGGAATTTCCTTAATGTCCACACGGTCGAAGTGTATATGGACACGGGGACATTCTTTACACAGGAATTCTGTCAAACACAGAAAATAAAAGAGACTAAACAAAAACAGGAAAAGCCTTTCAGCAAAACGGCACGTAGAGTAAGCACTTAAAATCAACACGAGGTGACAGTGATAGAGTGGACCTGCTGTGACGCCGTGATGCCAAGGCTCTATGATTCAAAAAGGAAAGGAGTCCTGAGGTATGGCAGCTTGTTGACCACAATAGTTACATAACTGATTCTCAAACGAGAGCAGAGAGAACTGAGAGTGAACTCAGCTCAGAAACGGTCTGAGTTTAAAGTCAGGTTTGAATGCAGACAGTCCAATTTAAGATCTGAAATTAAATAATGTCTGAAAATCTCCACTTTTTCAATGATACCTGTATGTTTGATCACAGTAAATAAAGTTGTGAAATGTTTTCAAGTCGAATCAAACTGTCACAGCGACAAGTGGAGAAAGAAAACCACAGTGTCTGAGAAGGTCAGATATAAAAATGTAACCAAGTGTGAACGCTCAAGGCTACACGTGTATCCCCAGAGACCTTCGAGTTCCTGTTTCCACAACATGCAATATTATCAGGAAACTTGGCACCGCGGCCAAAAGAGGAAACTTGATCGAAGTCAGAAGCGAAAGATTGCTTCGCTGGGGCAGAGAGCGCGCCTCCATCAGCTGCCGCACGGATATAAATTGACCTTCAGACACAATATGTGCCAGTTTAATGAACACGGGCAACTCGTTGAACCTACTAAAAGAAAGCCAGGCTTCCACCCGCAGGTCATGTGTGTTTGAGCAGAACAATGCTCCAAAACATACTTTAAAAAAAACAACAACCGGGAAGAGATGAAGGAAATCAACTCTTCGCTCTGGAGTGACAAACAATTCCTCCTGATTTTAAAAAACAAACTCTAGTGGAGCTCAAAGTTGGAGGAGAGTATTTAACATGTGGAGACAAAGAGGGAACTGGACAGCCACACAAGAGGCGCAGCTTCACTGATAGAAGAAACAGCACATCGTTTGCTTCTTAAAGTCTCTTTACCATTTCTATTGTGTGATATGGCAAACTCTGGATTCTATGATTCAAAATGAAACAGTCCTGTTTTTCTCTATTTTTCTGTTCTCAAACTTAATTTGTTCATTGTGTTCCACATGGGTGAAGAGGCCCTGCAGCACACGACTGGCTCCGAGTTTAAGAAGTACTATATAGTATATCTATTGCAAGAGCAGTAAACACTGGTGAAATGGCACCACAAATTACCATGCCACCCTAACTCCCCTCACCAAAAGCAATTCCCTGAGTACAAAGTAAAACTATAACATAGAGTTTGTTAAATGCACCCTTACAAGATAAAAAATAATGGAAAAGTTTCATTTGCATAGTTTGTTACACTTAATATTTTGGACTTATCCAGCTATCCAAAACACTGAGTTTCATTAAGTGTTCACTTGAAGACGTCATTTCATATTTATAATTACACATATTTTTAATTAACTGTTCAAATACCTAATCAGTTTGAATTTTGCAGCGATCACGGCCTGCACTGGTCGTTCCAAAATGTCGCATTGGAAAAACATGCACTTTGGCATGTTCTTGTCTATTGATTGTTAACATTTCTAATTATCAGTAAAGGAAATAGCTTGAAGCCTGTATCCATATCCCTGCTGTGACTTCCCAGCTAAAAGCTTCCATCACTTCCACATTCATGTGAAATTACTAAAGTCACCTCCACCGCATGGTGCCAGGAAGTGCGTGATGAGAAGAATGCTTTTCTGTTCTCTCTGTTCTGTTTGCTAGAAACACATCGATGTTTATTCCTGACTGAAACGGGATGTTTTTTTTGTTCACATTCAAACAGAGTTTGTCGAACAGCCAGGAACACAGAATAATCACAAGCTCCAAAACACAGAGTCATGCTGTTTACAGGAAAACACGGCCGTTAATAGGTGATGTTTGTCGTGTGATTAATTGCTGAGGGAGTGCACACAATGTTACAGGATTGATAATAAAACGGCTGTAAAAGTACACTGATAAACAGACTGTTAACTTACAGCAGCCAACTCCATTTTCTGTGACTGTGTTTATTCCTGGTCTTAATGTGCCGTTTGTATCGCTGCTTTCCACCTGCATTTATTACTGCTGTAGTGACCCGTACTTCAGTTTATTTTATATGGATTACAGCAGCAGTTATAGCAGAAACTGTTTCGAAAACTGATAAATCATAAGTGTATTTTTTTCTTATGTATTGTAACCTTTACTGGCATCGTCTTCAGTTTTATGGTTCTGTGATGGGCAGTTTTTTATAGTTTTTCGATATTTCATGGAAGAAATAATTAACTGAACTATTGAATGATACCAAATCGATGATATAATATGGACTACAGGGACAGAAGCTGAGGTGATAAAGCAGCTAACATGGATCCAAACAAACAAATAACAGACGTCTCATTGATGCATCTATAGCTGGTTTTAACAAGAGTTCCTGACATATTGATTGTGTCTGTGGTTGGATCTCAGTATGGAAATCAGTTACGTGGGGATTTGTCAACAAACATGGTATGTTCCAGGTAACAATGTGCACTACATGCATTTACATTTCACATTAACATCTTCACCTATCGACACTGGATAATCAGATATTTAAATTATTTATTATTATTTAAATCGTGATCGGCAACAATTTGTTCTAAAAATGTTTTCTCCTGAATGAGATGTGTTTGGCGTTTGTCAAATTAAATAGAGTAAATCGTTCTGATTAGGGCTGTCATAGTTAACGTGTTAACCGTGATGTGATTCATTTTAAAAAACAATAATGTGTTCATTTTTTTTTAATCGTGGCCCATTTTGTCCTCTACTGTCCCCCACTTGATCAGGTGTGTATGTGCGTGAGTAAGTTACTATGGTTACCGCGATGCTCCCACGCCCTGGTTATTTCTGCAGTTGGATTTGCATGGGCCGGTCTGAGGCATGAAACTCCTGGGCTGACAAGGAGTCCCACTGCGGCCCTGCACATGTCACACCAACGATCGTGCATTTGTAGAAAGATGTTGTTGTTGTTGCGTGCAACATAGAGCTGCTGCTTCAAGGAGACTAGAGGAGTTTTTTTTTTTTTTTTTTTTTCCCTTTCA
>OMNW01020173.1:43011-94825 GCA_900303245.1 Selene dorsalis | reverse complement strand
GTCCATTCATTTAGCTAGGGTGAGGGGCGGTGCGCTGTCTTTTAATGTTACAGAAAAGCTGCATATGTTTTTGCTTCTTGTTTTCCTCCACTAGAGAACTTGTTCTTCCTGTCAGGGCTGCTCTCTCTGCCATCTCTACTCGGGCTGATTTTTAAATACCACCGGTATGCTGGATGTTGCTTATGCTTTACATTCATACTGCTGTTATTTCAGGCAAAAGAGAAAAAAAATGCAATTAATCATATCAGAAAAATAATTAACTCAGAAAATTCTGAGGTTAATCGCGATTAAAAAATTTGAATCGTTTGACAGCCCTAGTTTTGATGTACAAGTTCTTTTTTGGAGTATGATGTCGACCTCAGACGCGTGCTCACCTGGCATTGATGGTGCAGGTCTTCTTTGACCCGAGGCGTCCAGCGTTCCCTCGTAGGCCACTGTAACGTCGTACACGGCGTCCAGGTGGTCTTTCATGGTCTCTATGGCTATGTGAGACGCCTTCATTCTGGGTGTGAGTGTGTGCTTCAGAATGGCCAGCCCTATGGTGAGGATGAAGGAGGAAGAAGTGCAAGGAGTTCAATGACAGTGTAATGACACAGCATGTCATATAGTCATATGTCATAAAGCACTTATAAAAAATGTTTACAATAAAAATGCATTAATAAACAGTGATGCAATGTGGATGCTTATGTATGGGTCAGTCTCTACACTGTCTGTTGTTCCTCTGTTGCCGTGGCACCATCCACTGCACACTAATACCTCACTAATAGCAGATAATGTCATGTGCCCATGTCGGCTCTCCAGAGCGATTTATTTGGATTAATGGGGGAAGGTGATATTCAGAGCTGTGGTCCAGAGATAGGCTTAATCTCTGCAGAATGGATACGGTTTGTGAACACCCTACTGCAGAAAAGCATCACAATGTTCATGATACAACTAATGCATTTAACGGTGAAACCTTTAAAGCTGTAATGAAATGTGCATCGGGATCAAATACAAGCACCCTTTGGAATCGATTCATTTCACTTCCTGTTGGGACTAAAATAACCAGAAAAGACATCTCTAAGAGACGAATTGCTTTCACTGCTGTGAGTGAGCGCTGAGTTCTCTCTTATCGACCAGCAGCCAAGTCCATTTATTCCTCAAAACATCAGCTGAATATTTAATAAGCACTTCTGGTGAAAGCTCACAAGTGCCTGGCACCACACCAGTGATCCAGTGAAGATATAAATGAATACAGTAGTTCTGATGTTAGAAAACTCTATCAATCAATACTTATTCAAAGTTGCATGAACACAATGTCATAAAAACTAATGGACTGTGCAAAGATACTATGAAAAGAAATAAAGAGATTACTACGCCAAAAATCAAATATATATTTTTGAGGGTTTTTTCCTGATCTTGCCTTTCTTTACACAAGTCCTGAACTGTTTTACATTATTCTACAATTTCAACCAAAAAAACTGGTTTTAAGACCAAGAGTTACAAACATCTGGATACAGGTGTTGCTCATTGATCAAACAGTAGCTTAAACCACAGGCCTCCCAACAGACTTCTGTCCACTGTTTCACAGACTGAGTGGGTTGAATTAGTTTGCCGCAATACCGCGCTTATTGGCTGTTGTCATGCCAGTACCTTCTTTCGTAGCGAAAGCCTGACTGTCAGCGATAACGTTCTTGAGCTCGGGATTATACCGAGTTCCTTCTGGGAAGATGACAAGGTACATCTGCGGGGAGAACAAACACAAGAAATGAAAGTGTCTTCACTTTTGCTTCACTATAAACTGGTCAAACCTCTAACACTGAACATGACACATGGAAACCAAAACATTGTCCTGAACCTCTATTAGAGGAAAAAAAAAATGTTTTTGATATCCTGATTTTTTGAGGAAAAATAAAGAAAAAAAAACTTTTCTAACTGATAATAAATCCAACTGAGCCAAGCTTTGGGTTTCGTAATCTCCTACTGTTCAAGGACTAAACTGCTGTCATGTTTGAATTATGTAAACAACAAAAAAAAGTGTTGTTTTGTCTTACCAAGAAGTTATACTCTTCTCACAATTCACATTAGCACAAGCACTGTATGAGTAAATGCTAGAATAATTATTATTCATCCTCTGCATTGTGCTGAGGCTACGAAGGCCTGAAAATAAGACTATGAAACAATCCAGCAGCTCAATGAAGGCTTGTTTGTGAATTACAGGAATCAGCCGGTACGTGAGTGCTGAGCTTTATTAGTTTCCAGTCAAATTGGGTCACTGTAAAAAATACATTATTTAACATCAGTATTTCAAGTATAATTCTGATTATTTCCAAGGTCAGTCTGATTTTCTGAATTTTTGTCCTTGCGACAACCGATTATGTTTAAACTTTTAAGCTTTTCATAGTGTATCGGGCGCCAGGACACACACACCACCCACATACACACACACACACACAGAGGGAAAAACACTAATCTCCCACAGTTTAATCCAAAAAAGTGATTAAAAACAAGCCCTGTCGACACAATAACACAGACTGTAAAGGGACCTTCATGATCCAATGTGTAATTATCCATTTCATTTCAGTTCATGATGTTCTGTTCATAAATGTCAATGTCCTAATTATGATTAGGATAAGAGGGAATTTTTGGGAGACAGGATTTTGGAAGATCCTGACAGACAAATCTGAATGCAAGTTTTGAAGGTTTATATGTTGGGGAGCGTAGCAGCAAACAGCATGTCTACCTCGGAGTTAATATGCAGGAGGTTAATTCATGAAGTGTACTCACTGGTGTTCCAGACTGAGTCTGTGTGAAGAGCTTTTTCTTCATCGCCTTTTCATTAAATTTCGCACTTCGTTTCACGTAGATTCCTCCATGCTGATAGAGAAAGATAATCAGATTGGAACTGCAGTGAGAAAAGCAACTAATGTTTTTTGGGGTTTTTTTTAACATCTTTACATCTATAATTTACAAAATTACATCCAAATACTCACAGAGTTGCATTACCTGAGAGAAATACCATCCGTACAGTGGGAGCCACTTCAGTCCATCTTTAAGGACGTATCTGACATGACCAATGGCGCTCTGCCTGATGGCCAGCATGTCAGCAATGATCCAATCAGCTACAAGGAAGACCATTTGATTTCATTAGATATTGACACTGCGCTTCACACTGGGATATTTTTTTTTTTACAACTGCATATTCAAACATGTTACCTGTACATTGATGATTGGACAGGTAGATCACGTTCTCTTTGTTCTTTGGTATATCTCCATATATAACAATCTTTAGAGAAAGGAGTAAAAGTAGGTTTAAGATATGGCACTGGTTTCCTGAAGAGTCAACTATTTACACATTCACTGTACAATAAGATAATCATTTATTTAGTTTGATTAATAAGTGTCAAACTACATTTGATTGCAGTTCAAACTGATTTTGTCTTCTTTTTTTTTTAATAGAAAAAAATAAACCTGCAAAGACTGCAGCTTTTCAATAAACCCAAGAGGATTTATAAAAAAAAAAGAAGAAAAAAAAAGAGTCCTTTTCAATCCACTCATGTGGCCTTTAGTTGGAGGGACAGAACAAGCAGCTCACCACACAAATAAAATGTCAGAGATCATTACAGCTACAACACCATCACCACCATGTTCTCTGTGCACAACCGGTAGTACAAAACCACAAACTGTGAGGGGAGTGGCAGTAACAGAAGAATGAAGGCCTTCCTGCTTTACATCTGGTTCATCAGGATCTTCTTGAAAACCCCTTTTGTCTGAATCCACTTTACAGTTTCTCATCTTAAAACTTTCAATAAACACAGAAACCTACAAGAATTATGCACATGTACAAGTGCCTACGTGCAATGTTGTTTGCAAGTTCAAATCCTGCAAGCACAGGAAGTCAGAAGCAGCTGTCACTTAGGGCTGTGTTCCTAATTTTAGACTGGTGGGTATAGTCAGATCCTGTGTAAGTTTACAGAGTGCGGTAAGTGAAGGCTCACTTACTCACTCACCTCAACTCCGGTGTAGTTTTCAAAGAAGAAGAGGACCATGCTCTGGTAGATGGAGTACAGTCGGTCGTCCAGCCTGTGATACACTCTCGTTGGTAAGACCATTGATAGTAAACGCCAGGCGCCCCATGACAACAGATAAGCCGGAGCTGTCCCCAGCATGATCGTGGCTGGAAACCAGTACCGCAGCGAGTATGTGTGCACAACCAAGGAGAGCAGCATGTTTCCACCTCTGGCTCCAATAAAGTAACAGAAAAATACCTGAAGAAGACTGCTGGACTCGGTCCCACTCTTTAAGCACTGTGGCTAAGTTACAGGCTATCTACCCCACACCACACCTGGCCTACTTTCAGCACACCTGTCCTGGAAAGTCAGCATAAGAAAGTGATAAAGCTGCAGCAAGAGGGTAATGAGGAGCTAGCCGGCTAAAGCTAATATTAACCTAGAGTGCAAAACGCATTTAGCCAAGTTGGTTTACACGTTAATGGTCATCCATGTTGCAATGTAATAAACGAAATTAACGGCCGTTATCCGATTAGCATCATCATCTCAGTGCAGCAACCCAGAAACGACCTCAACCTTAACTCCGTACATTTACAGTGCAAGTTGAGAGAAAAGCGTTAGCCCACTATCTAACGTGTTTGTCCTCGGAGGAAGTTTTAACTAATTCTACATTTGACATAAACTTTCTCCTCTGATGTCGATACGACACCAAAGTGTAACCCAAACGTCAGCTCGGTAATTAAAAGACTAAATATTTTCTATTTCCTTCCCTATTTCTTCGTCTCCATCCGGTTAGCTGTTCGTCAACTAGCTTCTTGCAGCAAATGTCACACACGCCTCCCTACGTAACGACACCCCTCAACATCGACGAAGCTGATTGGCCAAGTGACGTAGTAGAGGCCGACTAATGGGCGGGCTATTGTTAAAGACGTATGCTGCTTGTATTTAGTTGCATGTGTGAAACGTGCTTCTTAAAAATCAGGAGACTGACAAAATAATTAAAGAATTGATCCAAGGTCAACTCACACTTTCCAGATCTTTCAGTTCCATATAACACTCTCTGCTGCATTGTCGTGTAAAAACCTCATTGAAGTATGAATGTTTTACACATGAAGGTGACAGGAAGGAATCTCAAATAGTACATGCCACATCAAGAAATACATTTTATATAATGTTTTCAAAAACCATTCAATTTGACAGGGTGTAGCCCACTAGACTATTAGTCATATAGTGCTGACTTGCAGTAAAACACTGATATATTTGGGGCTTGGCCTGAGGAACTGGCTCCAAAGGTTGTGTGCAAAAACAATGTGATAGATAAATGTTACAGCTAAAACTTTGCAAAGTACTTAGCAAATCATTTTCCCATAATGTTACATTTAATAATTCAGAAATACTAAAAGCAGTGTATATAAGCAGGATGTACATCGGTATGGTAAATTATTTAATAAAGTTGTTACGTTCCCTTTTAACACTGAACACACCTCCAGTTCTACTGAGCTCATCAAAACTTTCAAAGTTTCAGTAAGTCCTGGAAAACTGAAAAAATACACATAAACGGTGTGTGGTTAACTGCTAATTCATCAAATCACATTCATATAGGAAAACCAATCCTCAAAACTGAAAAAAGATTTATTAACAAGGACATCACAAAACATTTCTGTAAAGGGTACAGTAGTCTTCATCTCATCGTCACTATTAGAGTATTGAATTGGCTCAGACATTGTTTTTAAAATCATGTTATGAATAAAAAAACAGCTCAATCTTATGCTTCACTTGTTGAGGAAAACACTTGTACGCAGTAGTGTTTGCTACATATGTTATCAATAAAGGACTGACATACATTATGTTAAAGCAGCTCCACAGTCACAGGAACCATTGCTAACAGTCCTTAGGAGTAACTTATTTGGGTAACTAGGACCTAAGTCTTTGTAAATATAAGATTTGGGAGGAAACCCTAACAAACAAGACAATGATAATGCAAAACAGGCAAACTGTAAAGCAGAGGGTGGTGTGGCTGAACTTCACAGTCAAAAAATATTTAACAGGTTTCACTCCAAACTGTAGTTGTCATACGTCAACTGCTTCAGATGTGTGATACTGTCTAAAAAAAAAAAAAAAGACAAACAGTTATTGGTAACATAATGAAAGCATTTATAATGGAGATGAGTGGAAAATATCTTACCCAGCACCCACTGCTCAGACAGGATCCTGCTTCCCTCTGGTCTCCTGCCGCTGTACTTCCCTATGCAGATACCAGCCTGCCGCACAGTGTTGCACACTGTTCCTCCACAGAGCTGGATCAGCTCCACCAGACTCTGAGTGGGTGGCTGGGAGTGCTGGGACACAAACATGGCTGGCTGGCCTTGGAACAGGTCCTGCTGGTGCTCCCCAGCAGACAGGTGCCTCTGGAGACGACAGATCTAAAGGAGACACCATTACATCCAGAGGTATCACTGATATTATTACTATTATAACAACCAGTCTGACAGTGATTGAAGACACATAATATCAAATAAAAAATGAATAATAAATAAAATATAAAAAAATATAAATAAATACAACAGTAAGCAGAGCTGTTACTGGTCTTAATTCCCTGCCTCTTGTTTTTGAACTCCACCACATGAGGTAGACGGCCGCCCACTCTGAGTCTGGTTCTGTTGGTGGTTTCTTCCTGTTAAGAGGGAGTTTTCCTCTCAGCTGTCGCCAAGTGCTTGCTCATGGTGGGAACTACCGGGTTTCTCTCTACAACACTGTAAGGTCTCGACCTCACTCTGTAAAGTGCCTCCAGATAATGTATGTTATGATTTAGTGCAATATAAATAAATTGAGTTATTGTGGTACAAACAGGATACAAAAGTTAAGTCTGTTCTGCTTCTCTGGTCAGGAAAAAAAAGCAGAATGACAAATCATGATAACCTATTCTAAATCTCCAGAGGTGTTAGAGGAATAGTTTGATGTCTATTGATTTCTAGCCAGGAATTTGATAAGAAGCCTGTACGCTGAATATGCCAGCAGCCAGCTAATTTAGCTTAGAACAAAGATTAGAAACTAGAAACAAAATCCATTTACCACCACCGTAGAAGCTCACTAATCAATTCTTTATATCTTGTTTGTTTAATTGGTACTGAGAGATTTGTGTTGGAAGCCATACTATTCCTTGGCCAAGAAATATGATACATTGCCCTGAGAGTGGTATCAATTTTCTCACCAAACTCTGCAATAAAGAGAATAAAGAATATTTCCCGACATGTCAACTTTAAATCTAAGCTTAAACTAAGGGCAAGGAATCTGTGCATCAAATGTCTTTAACAGAAAGTTACAACTATGTTCTCAAGTTCACATCAGAATTGAATAAGAAACTCAGTGTAATAAGTTTATCACTTTCCAGTCGCACCATTCAGATATTTGATTGGTGTGACACAAGGCTGTCACTGCTTTTCCCAGTTCAGTCTCTCTGCAGTCATTTTTTCTTTTAATAATGTACCTTAACAAGTGCACTGGACATCGTGATTGGGAGTAGATCAGTTTTTTCATGAAGGCTGACTAGAATATTTTACTTTTCTTTTGTTCAATCTCATTATTTCAAATGAGAGGCGAGGATACAATTCAACAAAGTTGGGGGTTCAACTTCCAAAACAAGTATAAATAGTCTTACTATGGAGATGACCCATACAGGTAACTAATAAGGGTGGTTACTATCATCATACAAATCCATTGCTTCTCAACTGAAATGTAAGCATCTGAGAGATGTTTGTAAGTGTAACTGTATAAATTATGGAACAATGTAAATGAAAAAAATCTGTCATTTGCTTTGAGTTTTCAAAAGAATGATCTGTAAAGCTATTTTGGGGAGTTAAATGTGAATGATGTTCTTTTCTAAAAATATGATACAATGCTAACACGATTTGGTTTCATAATGAGGAATTTCCCATTGGTTTCCAAAACCAGCTTTTTCTGAGGGTTACATATGTGAACAATTTTCCTTTCTCTTTGTGGGTAATGCTTCAATGATAAGCATTTAGGCAGACATAAACTGTACAAGATTTTTTGCTGAGGACATTCAGCTTCTATTTCATACATAGACTGTTCACTTTGTGTTCTTTATGTTCATTTTTTGCTGATGAGCTGAAGCTGGGTCTATTTCACAGTAAACATTTGGACTTCAGATAGCAGAAAAAACACAGGTGTTACTTAGAACATTAAGCGTGGCTCTGTTCCAGTGTGGTATTGAGCCAACACGCATAACAACAGACCCTGAAACTGAAGCAGCTAACTGGAAGCCAGGCATCGTTAATTTCACATTTTTACACTTGTGCTTCTCCTACACTGACATGTCAAAATGTCATCTGAAAAAGACCCACGATAGCCATCTGACTAATCCAAACAGCAGCCGGGCGACAAAGATAAGGTGGTGAGTGAGGGTCTGTCTTCAAACACTATCCCTGGTTTAATCAATGTCCTGTTGATTGTTCACTAAACTCATCAAATCAAAGTTGTTCAGAGACATTGCGAGGTTATTGGCATGGTTCCCAGCATTCATTGTGTGTCAGTCTTGTGGTCTGATTCTCACATATTTTATGCATGTATCTCATGTGAGTCACCGGTGGTCTCTCTGATAAACATGAAAACAATACATATTGCTCAAGCCTTAGATTGGCACTATCGACCTACACTAACACCAGCCAGCTCAAGAACTGTCTTTTGCCTGAATCCAGCACATTTACATCATATAAATAAATAAATGATGTAAACCTAATTTGTATTTCAAGACAGCCACAAATTTGAAAAACCTTGATTCAATACCCAGAGTGGCCTGAGGGTGGCTGCGGTGATACAGCGGAGCTGAAGCTATTTGGCTGTAAGGCAATGAAAAACAGAGCATGGGGTGCCACTAGTGAAAGGCTAAATGTACCATGAAATCCAATCTAAATGGCAACTTTTGAAAATGAAATTGAGTTTCACTGTTGAATTCCATTAACAAAGTCTTCTTCACTATTTTTGTTGAATCCTAATTCTGGGGTAGCCTGTTTAGTGTTATTTTTAAGGTGAAATAACCACATTTTTCCATGTAAATCCCATTAACTACTCCAACTGTATCATCATTTATCTCTGAGTGTCAAAAAGGTGAGCTGCTACGTTATCTACCCACATTGTTAAATGAGTATCCTCAGCTCTGGAATCTAATGTTTCTCTTTGTGTTCGGCGCGTGATGCTCTCACTACAGGCCTGCTCTGTAACCTGCAGGGGCCGTTTGTTAAACTGAAGGGGACCAATCTGCTCTACTTTAAGTTGAATGCCAGGAAACTTTCAGTCTTTTGTCAATGTTCACACAGGCTTCACTTTACGTCAATAATCGGGGATTGGGCAGAAGGTTCAGTGACAGGGTCAGGTTAGTGTTAACCCACATTGTGCACTTTAAGAGAATGATTGAAGACTACATGCAAAGTCTATTAGGGGGGAAAAGAGTCCTTACGAACTAAAAATACAGTCCAACCCAAAAAAAAAAGGAAAATAAGAGAGATAAGCAGAAGGCTGACAAAAACTACAGATAAACTAGATTGCATTTTGCATTTTTTCTACCATTTTGCTGCCAACAATACAATATTAAGTATCAGGAACTTGGCTTTAAGAAGTTAAATTAATATATAAAGTTATCTGTGGTATGTGGTCAGGCAGATCTTGGATACCTAGCCTTTGCTTACAAATAACCCCCCACACACATTGTCTAACAATGACACTGTGAAGACTGTAAAATTAGCTGGAGCAATTTGTAATTATAATTAATCTGTGTCAGGATTTTAAGAGTAAATCTCCATTAAGTGACAATACACTATGACAAAATGTCCACTTTGGATTTGCATACATTTCACCTCACATCCACAAATATGCTTCCTTGCTGTCGAGCGTGACTCAAGAAATATTCATGTGTGAACTAGCTACTCGCTGAAGTCTGCTGGTTTGTTGAATTTCTTATCAGAGTGAATTTTTTAAATCTCCAGAGGCCTGGTCAGAGATCCTAGGGGTAACAATCTCTCTCTGGTAAAAAATTCTTGAAATTGTTACAGCTTAGATGATCTGCAATTTATTGTGCCTATAACAACCAATTTATTTGTCACATGGGAGATACCACCTCCTTACCCAGACAACCTAATCAATACCGCTGATGTACATGTGCGTCTACATTTTTGTTGTTATGCACAGTGAGTCTGCAGACAGGCAGGCACTAACAGGCAAGAATAAATTAAGCCTAAGAGCTCTGCATAATGAAATAGAGTGTGTGCTACAGTTCAGCCAATGCCAAAATGTTTGCTTGCAGCACGAGGAAGTGGTGCATGGTATATAGGACCATAAAACAAACAAGTACTGGTGTAGATAAATCCACTGCTTGAGTGATTCAGCATGAACACCTGAAAAAGTCTGTGTTTTTGGAATGACGACAAGTCCTTCCTCTTTGGTAATGTGCCTTAAATACGTTGCATTTCCTGTATACAGTAACTATTACATCAGCCTACTTCCTACAATTCTGTTTCGGTATTTCTATCCCACTACTGACGGCAAATCCACGGCTTTCCTGTCAAATAATTAAACACGGTGCAGTTGACACTAAAATGTGGTTACAGTGGATTGAAATTACTAAACGGTACGAAATATAAAGCTCAGTCTGTAATTACTTTGCAGACTGTGGGTGGGAGATCAAAGTCTATCTGTTTTTTTTTTAGTTAAGTCAAGTTCCTGAAGCAACAGCTAAGTGTCTGTGATGGACGCACATTCCTACAGAGGAAGAGGAACAGTCCTCCTTATATCAGTGCCCTTCCGGCTCAGCACACCTGCACTCTGTCCCCACAGTGACATGAGAGGCGTGCAAAAACCTAATCAGGCTTTTTAATGCATTTACTGGTACAGAAAGAAGCCCAATTTGTGTCTTGGAGGACAGAAATTATAACAAGGGCTGGGTATGGCTGCATCATTACATGCTGTGGAGAGTCAGTCTCTAATCTTCTATAACCCAGGGCTGAATCTTTTCAAAGCCGTTTTCTACTGAAGAAGTATTTTCTTTAATCCACAGAAAACAAGTTATTTACTCAAGTGTATGTGGCATGTTGTTGACAGAGGATGCTTCAAAAATGCTTGAAAAATACTATACATACAGTAAGTTTGAATTTTACTGAAAAATCTGTAGATTTCAGTACATTGAAATATAGATGTAACATCTTTGAAAAGCGGGGTAGGAAATATATGAAAAGACAATAATGTAATTTTAACATGGACTTCTTCCTTTGAATGGCCTGTTCAAAGATGCTTGAATGTTTGTTGTGGGCCGGGAAACATTCTTCAGTGAATGGGATGGACACAGCTACTATCACAGTGTCCTGAAGGTGGACAGCTGCATCCTGAGTAGCTGTTCAACTTGGCAGGAAGAAAAAAAAACACGTGCGTATTGTAGAGGATATAGTGAAAGATG
Organism: Selene dorsalis; assembly: GCA_900303245.1. NCBI lineage: Eukaryota > Metazoa > Chordata > Actinopteri > Carangiformes > Carangidae > Selene > Selene dorsalis. The sequence continues at coordinate 83,371 of OMNW01020173.1, read as the reverse complement.
TGTAGTTTGTGCATCTGTCTCCGTGTTGTTTGCTGAGTGCGTACTGAAAAGAGTCTCCACTTCACTGCTCTTCACAGTGACTGGCCACAGTGAGGGGGGAGTGGTTAAAAATCACTAGCTAATCAGTGTAGCCATGGGCAGCTCAAACAAGTGGCTGGGGGCTTGATGAAAGGCGAGCACATGCAGTCTGGCACCGGTAACCTACGGGAAAGGAACACTACCTCTAAATCCTGATGGGCTTTTTCTCCTCCTACCGCTGAGTGGTAATAAAAGGAATCTGCAGAAGCTCAAGAGGATTGTTTACACTTGGATGCTACTGGGGAGAGACCCACACATTAACTGAGAGAAGTTACAGGGAAACCTGAAGTTGTGCTTAATTGAAATAACTCTACTATGAAGATGCTGAATGTGGACTTGCTAGTTTTAAGTTTCTGTATTGGTCTAGGGACAGGATACAGTGCTCTTGGTAAGAAACAATATCAGATCCAAAATGGGCCATGTAGCTACACCTTTCTGCTGCCGGAGCAGGAGAACTGCCAAAGCCAAAGCAACAGCTACAACTACCCAGTTCAAAAGGATGGACCCGTGGACAGCGACGAGGCGGCTCAAAGGCTGGAGCAACTGGAGATCATCATGGAGAACAACACGCAGTGGCTGCTTAAGGTAAAGTTCAGTCACAATAGTGACTAACGCGATATCACATTAATACATCAAACAGACTCCAGCAATTGAGAAAAGCCTGTTTAGGACAGGAGTGGAGAAACCATCCACACAGGTGTCAGTGCAGCAGTTCTCACAGCTCAGATTTCTCCAGTATGTCTGTATGTAATGAACCTCTGCTGGTGGAACAGATCCTGAATCACAAGAAACTTTTTTTTTTTTTCAGATGTACTTATGAGATGGTCAGATTATTTAGGCTCATAATGAACCACATTAAACATTGATGACATTTAAAATGCTTAACCACTGTAACAAAATAAAACTGATCAAAGTTATTCACTTAAAAAAAAAAAAAAAGCATGTGTAAAGTTTTACATTTACAAAACATTTTTATCCAAATGTTTATCTGCTGTATGTCGGAACTTCTGTCAAGAAAAAAAAAACTTCTGAGATTGTGTTGGGATTCATTTGAGTGTCTATGATGCACTTTTATTCAGTACAAAAGGGCACAATGGCTCTGACAGCCAACAAAAACTCAGCACAGGTGTCCACACGAGGGATGCATGGTTTCCTTTCAGCCTGCTGAGTCTTTACTTGAGCGAGAGAAAGAAAGGGAACTGCTTCTTTTTCTGGCTGCCTCTCTACATCCACTTCAGAGTGTGATTAATGATCAGCACTATACAAGACGAGCCAGACAAGACAAGAACGTCTCACAGCTTGACCGCGCAATTCCCGTCTCGTAACATAAAACAAGCTCTGATCCCTTCCACAGGAGGGCTCAGAGGGCACTTGCCTTTGATGTTCTTCATGATCTAGACGCTGCTACTCAGTAACTACACTCACATTGACAGAAAGCGACCCGCTGCATCAGAAATCACAGGCTGTTCACAAGACAAGCGAACGTTTTCCAACCAGCCCGATGGAACATCTGATTAAGTGGCAGGTTGTGCATTTCTTAGACAGAAAGAGGCATTTCCAATGAAATTGTGCCCCCAAAGATTTACCTGTACTTGTATCAGCATGTTTTATCTGTTTCACATAATTCTGTGTAAGTCCAGGAGGACTCCCATTTCTCCTTCTGCTGTCACCACATTAATTTGCACTTTGAAAGATAAATATGGAAGAAAAAATATCGCTGCACTGTGAAGACCGATGCTTAAGGTTTCGTAATATGAATGTTCTATCCTTAAATAAACTTGATATTTTGCCATGAAGAACTGAAATTATCTGAAACAACACAAACTGTACTTATGACGTCTAACAGCACCCAAATATTGTATAATACCAATTCTAATTGATAAACATTACACCTTACAAAAGGAGAGGCACCAGAGTTTAATGGTCTCCAGTTTAAAACTTCCCAATAATGCTGCAGCAGCTGAAGACAACTGGGGAAAACACATTGTTGTCATGCTCTCGTGTGAATGAGGAACACACTCATTCCTCGCTGACGCCTTTGAGGCACACGGAGTAAACAACTGATTAGATCATTGACTGTCAATAGGATATCCTGGCAAAAAGTCAAATGAAATCCTTCCACCTACCACACATTTCTGTGTGGATTCAATAACAGACAGAAACAGGACACCGAAAGAGGAAGATAAACAAAATCAGCGCTAATTGCTGCTCTTAGCTGTATTTGAAATGAGAAAAATAGTGATAAAATTAGCTGTTCAGGGTTGCATTGTTGACTGATGAGTAAATAACAAAAGCTATTATGCAAACTTACTGCAGATGACACTGGTTTCCAGTTGTACACAAGTCATACTATCGTGAAGGATGTAACTCCTCACTCAACACTTCCATCCTGTTTACGAGTCGTGTGACCTGATTGCCACTCAGGAACACCATGCAGGAAATAACTTAATGACTAGTCTCGGTCTAAATCTGGCAAAAGTGTAAGGTAGATAAGAACACATCTCGTAAAGATGAAACACTGACCAGCAAAACCCCACCCCCGATTCTAAGCCATTGTATTATTACTGCGATTAAGAGGTTTGATATTTGATGAGTTAATTCTGAATGTTTTATATCATCCTCAGACAGTTAATTCATTATTTCATTCATGTTTCTGGGAAGATATTTAGACATGAATGTGAAAATTACCTTCCTGTTTCAACTAAAGGAGGTTTTTAGACATCGGGCAGCACATGATTTAAAATTAAATTACCTGCCATGAGACTATTCTGTTTAATTCTATGCCCATTGACCTTAAATAAAGGAACTGTGTTTCATCATGGCACTTAAATTAATTATACAATTCCCTCTATGATCTGTCAAGAAAGGGTCTGAGTTTCACTGTAGGTATGTATGTATGTATGTATAGATATATGGTTAGTAGTTAGTTTAGTTTTCCTGTGCCCAAATAATAATGCACAGTAAGTATGAGAGCAACTGTCCATGACTCTCTACAACAATGATAGTATCTGCACCCTTGTCAGTGTTCAGTGACCACAAAGTGAATGTTAGTCCCTGAAGCAACAATATGAGATGATTTCCCTCTCATCAACTACGAATGAGGTCGCTGAAGAAGCAAAGACAGAGAGCTGCTCTGTGTCTCACTTCACAGAAGATGCAACATTGAGCAGTGAACAGTGAGCAGTGCCCAGCTGTCAATGCCGCACTGCACAGTGTAACTACTGGTTAACGACAACAGTCTTGATATGTTATAAACTGTCTTTCTCCTGCAGCTAGAGAACTACATACAGGACAGCATGAAGCAGGACATGGTCCAAATCCAACAGACTGCTGTACACAACCACACAGCTACGATGATTGAAATTGGAACAAACCTGCTGAGTCAAACTGCTGAGCAAACAAGGAAACTGACCAATGTGGAGGCACAGGTGAGGCAGTGCTTTCAGCTTTTTTGTGCCACGTAGAGAAGCACACTCTGCCACGCAATACAAAGCAAAGAAAGCCAAACTGTCAGACCGTTTGCACCTGCACCCACAAGAGATTTCTCAACAAAGTCATGTGGTTGTTTAACAGCGTGCTTTAACATCCATTGCATTAAATAATGTAGCTTTGGAGTGTAAAAAAAAGTAAGCAGAGGGAAAAACAGGCATGACTGCGTCAGTTTATTATTGTGGCTACACGTCAATGACCTTATGTGAGCCAACTGTACAGCATTTCCTGTTATTAGCACACTCATATTCCCACAGAAAGAGTCTATCAGTTTGTCACAATCAGACATCCGTCTGTTCAAAGACATCAACAGCTCCATTGGAGACACATAGCTTGAATCCATGTAAACAACCTGCTTTTTGCTGAGTTCAGTTCCTCCAAAATGGGAAATTAGAGGCAAGGTCCCCAACCCCAGAGTTTAGTTCAATACATCTGTCTGTGAAAATACGTGGATTCTGAAAGTTTCCCCTTGTTCAGGTATGTCTGCTGTATTGGACTCTCGTTGTTCTTTCCTGTCATGCTTTTCCATTTTGCAAATGGCTGTTTGTTCACTCTAGAGGCACAAACTGGGGCTCTCTTAGTGGGCATGTGTATGTGTGTGTGTGTGTACTTCTAGGCTGCTGCAATAACAAAAACAAAAAATTGCCTTTTGACCAAGCAAGCATCTTTAGATTTGTTCTGTCATTAAGGACTGTCACACATGTATGCACTGCTCTTCAGTTAGTTTATTACTTTGTCTCTTTTTATAGACTCCTACAAGTTGTACTATAATTTGCCTACTACTCTGTCATGGCAGTTTATACAGCTCGGCTAAATATATTTAAGTCTAGTACAGTTCTTACAGAGTCTTGAGTTTGTGCTAATTGAAGGGTATTCCATGACACAGACGTATTTTTTATTTAGTTAATCCTCACTGATATGAATGGGGTGGACAAACTAATACACCAGTCTGTATTACAAGCTGCAGATTTCAAATGACCCTACAGTAAAATCAACACCTCTTTGACCTGATTTTGACAAAAACTGAGTATTAATAATGTAGAGAAAACTTGGGTTCAATCACATTATTTCAGATTAAAATATTCCTCTGTCCACTGTTTCACTAGAATACATCCTGTGTCCGGATGTGACTTAAACTTGGGACCAGACTGGCATTATTGAATGACCTTGAGCCTGTCTTGAGGCTTATGTGAAACACTTGACTTGAGAGTTTACATCATAATGTGGACAAGTAAACATCTGCAGATGCAAAGGTGGAGTATTTCATGAGATATCTTTGTGACAAAGGCAATCTGCCTGTTTTTCTTTTGCAGGTAATTCATCATACAACTCGACTTGAGCGTCAGCTTCTTGAGAACTCCTTGTCAACTAACAAGCTGGAAAAACAACTAATTGTCCAAACAAATGAAATCAACAAGCTGAATGACAAAAACAGGTGAGGATATCAAATCACATGGCAAAACCATTGCAAGGCCACCGACAATTCACTAATGTGTTGAGCAAAGACAAACCTGCCGCTGAACTTGTTATCTGCCTCTTCGCAGCTTCCTGGAGAAAAAAGTTGGGGAGTTGGAGGAGCAGAGGCAAGTGGAGCTGAAGATGCTTCAAGAAGAAAAGGAGCAGCTCCAGACTCTAATAATAAGGCAGACTGCCATCATAGGCGAGCTGGAGCAGGAGCTGCTCAAAGTCTCTTCTAACAACACTGTCCTGCAGCATCAACACCAGCAGCTGCTGGACACTGTGAACAAACTCATTAGCACCATCTCTCTTGGCTCAGTTCGAGGTGAGTCAGGATCACAGGTCATCATAACCTCTTCAACTATGGTTACCACTAAAAAGTTAAATAAATATACACCTCTTTAGCATCATATTACTACACCCATGGTCATGACCTATAGGCCAAGTCTACCGTAGACACTGGCACCACAGAGGGGACAGGCACTATTAAATCAAGAGAGTGAATATGCATATTCACCAGAAGCTGAATATGCAGAGACTGTTTACTATGAAACTACATCCAGCCACTTCCTACCTTAGCATTGCACTGGACAGAACCAGGCGTATGTGATTTCTTGGCAGGCTGATTGTCTACCAGCTGCTCAGAGCCAAGGAATAATCCATAGCTGGTGCATTAAATTACTTTTGGACAGAGCCGGGCTAACTGTTTATGTTTCCAGTTGACTCTGGTCCAACTATTGAGTGTTACAGATCTTTCAGAGTTTGGCCGTAATGTGGTGCTGGCATACTTGAGCACAAAAAAGAACCCACCTTGCTGAAGCAGTCATACTGATGCTAAATATTTATTTGTTTTTAGAATATGTGAACATCTTAAGGGAGGACACATTTAGATGCTGTGCATTTGAGTAGTGGCAGAATTAACAAGGGTAATTATTTTTCTCTGTAGATACAGAAACTGCCATGCTGCAGGATAATCCCTCCACTTTCATGGACTGTGCTGCTGTCTATAAGTCAGGACATACCCAAAGTGGAGTCTACACACTCACATTACCCAACACTACCACAGAGGTTAAGGTAAAGTAACCCTATTTAATTGTTTCAGACTAAGGTCAGATAAAACCGGAACAGAAAAAACTTCAATTACCTGGTGGTGAAGAGGGGCCGTTTTGCTGAATCATATAGTAATACTCAGTGTGTATGTGCTCACTTGCTTCCATGACAGTGCAGATACACATGCACAATGATAGGCACTGCCCTATCTGTGCTTACGCAACCTTATAAATTAAACACTGCACACTGCTGGCAGTAAACAGTATTGTGTTTGAGGGCGGGGTAGTTAAATTAAAATGTTCTCAGACTTCCATTAATGATGTGCATACCTGAGCTTAAACTGTGATCTCCTTAGATACTTTTCAGTGATTTAAGACTTGGGACTTCAATTCTGTATCCCCTCCCTCCAAACTAAAAGTTGTTCTAACCAGACTCCAATAAGAAAGCATTGTCCAATTATAAATGACCACGAACTCTTCACCAAGCATTAATTTTGAATTACTAATTGCAGCGCCTCTTTCTTCTATGTATTTAAAGGCTTTCTGTGACATGGAGACAGAAGGAGGAGGTTGGACAGTCCTGCAAAAACGCTTTGACGGCCATGTTGACTTTCACCGTACGTGGCAAGAGTACAAAAAGGTAAAACTATCAGGAAGACATTCTTCCTTTAAAAAATATATATCCTAGGCTACCGTTGTCACTCCAAATCAACAAGACCAGCAGCCAGATTTGGTCCTGGCCATCGAAAGAAAGTGTTTTCAAGACCTGGTGTGACTCTGCACAGTTAGAGGCAATTCCTAGACATAATCTGAAGGAGAAAGGACAAATTACAGCCACCCAGGCAAAGTTCTGAAGTGATCACCATCTGCTATTCATCAAAGTAATTGTAAAAGTTGAAACCACAATAATTTTAGCTATTTGCTATTATTCAAATTCCACTTTCAGTCAGTGCATATTTAATATTTCTGTCTGTGCATCTGAAATTGTGCTGATTATCTATGACTAAAAATAGTGACCAACATTGCCCACGCCAAGGAGATAAATAGTCCAACAGCATGCCAAAATGAATCAAGTCCAATCTCAACTCCCCAGAGCAATTACTACAGAGAAAAGCATTCATGCAATTTCCTTTGCAATTAAAACTGGCATACTTTCTTATGAAGGATTGTGATCAATTTGTTTAATTGCTGGATGTGTTTTCAGTAAAGATGAAATATTCCAGCTACAAGTGCAACAAGATTTCAATGTACCAGCCAAGAAATGAACAGCACATGGTGATTCTCGCTCTGTTTGTTGCTTCATTAAAAAAAAAAGACATCGTAAATGGCTCTACTGCAGGGATTCATCAAGGTTTAATTACATTTCTTTTTTGTCTTTTCAGGGGTTTGGAGAACCTACAGCTGAATTTTGGTTAGGAAATGAATTTGTCTCCAAGCTGACAAATCAACAGTCCTACAAACTGAGGATCCAGCTGAGCGACTGGGAAGGAAATTCTGGATTTTCACAATATGATCAATTTTCTCTCGACAGTGAAGCACAAAATTACAGGTCTGGTGTACTGACAACATCAAAGAATTTTTCCCTCAGTAATTAACATGTCGCATACAAGGAGGAAGTTACTATATATTTAAATTTTTGCTTCTGTCTTACAACATTGCTTTTTAAGTCTAACACATCAAAAACTGCTGTTACTGCTGTTGTTTTCAGCTGTAACTTAAGTGCAGCCTCAAAACTTAAATCCTTTAATTATTATGATAAAATTAACAACCATCTTAGTGAAAACATTTCCGAGGCAGTTCTCTTTGAAACAAGATGCATCTTCATCATTAACGCATCCTCTTAGAAGACCTTGCATTAAGTGCAGCAGCATTTTGTTTTATATTCTAATATCTTTTGTTTTGGCTTTAATCGGCCCTCATACAAAATGCCTGGATGTGAATGGGAAAGTGTTTGTGTCAGGATTATCATCCGGCTCTAATTTTTATCAACAACTCATTTTGTGAATAATGATGTGAAATAATTCAGACTAATGCTTCACAATTGGTTCATTGACAGGGAAGATGAAACAACATTAATGGCCACACAGAGGTCTTGTGGTAAATTTACTCTGGTACTATATTGCCAGAAGCATTCACTCTAGTCCTCTACAATTTGTTTTGACAGACCCAGTGAAAGTCACTGGATTATATCATGCATATATTTGCTGACCTACTGCTACTACTACTACTAGAGCACAACACATTGTAGAGATTCCTGACAGTTCTCTGGTTCTTGCTGTATAAGACTTCCTGATCTAGAGGTACTGGCATGAGCCCAAAGAAAATGTAATAAAACTGGTAAGAATTTGAAAAATAGGAAATACATTAAATGTCTTGGCTTTCTAAGATTCAATCTGCCCTTTCTGGTGATAACACAACCTTCAGAGATATTTTCCCTCCTGAATCGAAAACTGATTTCAAAGTGGAATGGATACTTCTTTTGAATTTGGCAAACAGACCTTGAAATTCCACAATTCAATACAGTTCTATTCACATAACTATGACCATATGACTCTACGCAAATACCATTAGAGACATCCTTTGGAGAATAAAAGGAAAAACTGCACAACAAAACAAGACCTCATTAAGCTGCTTGTTAAATTCACAAACAGCAGAAATATAAACAAATAGTGAGCGAGCACACACTTAGCCCTTCTGCCAAAGCCCCTTTTATATCCAGTAGTAGTGAAGCTAGGGCAAAAAAAACTGTATGAGTGAGTTGGACGTTGCCTTTTGAGGAACAGTAGTCACAAACTTCCTCCTCCTCTTCCTTCATTTTTCCTTTTCCATTCTACAGGATACACCTTAAGGGCTACAGTGGAACAGCAGGCAAAATAAGCAGCATCGGGCAGCCAGGAAGTGATTTCAGTACAAAGGATGCAGACAATGACAAATGCGTTTGCAAATGTTCACAACTGACCACAGGGGGTAAGAAATGCATATTTGTGAATAAAATGTTCATCACAAAAATCACGTCAATTTGCATAGGGCACTCGTAGGAACAAATTCCCAACCACCCCCAAATCTTGGCACTTTCCCCAAAAATCTTCAAGGGCATTTTAAGGGCTCCTGTGCTTTTGTTGCCAGGTCAAAGAGCACAATTAGCTCAGAGTTAATCACTGATCAACTCATTTGGGAATTCAGTCCCTACAATGGCTGACATTAATAGCCTGGGAACAGAGCTTAAAGGTCCTCCTCCGTTCCCTTGAAAGTGACTCCACTGCCAGAAGTTTGTCTCTCTCTGTGTCGGGGTCTGCCAAGTGAGCATGAAAGCATGAAAAAGCTAACCCTTTCCCTTTTTTTCCCATGAGGCGTCTCTCACAAGGGACTCAATATGCACATTATACACAATTGTAACTGACTGGCACTGACCCAGTGCAAAAAGTACAAACATGAGACCGCCTCGATTTGAATGAACAAAAATGTGAATGGATGCAGCAAACCTGTATGTACTTCAATGCTGAAAAATGATCACATACAACGCTATCTATAATTCTGTCTGATTTTGAGTTAGTTTGACAATGTAAGGGGAGTGAGCAATAAGCAGGTAACTCAGTGGAGGCCATGTCTGAGAGCAGTGTGAGGTTATATAATCTATTGAGAAGAAATCATTACATATTGCTAACTGAAGATTAAGTTTTCAGGTTTTACTGGATTGTCACTTACTGTTGACACACACACATTTTTAAATATGACGCTCCTCAAGATCATAAACCAGACAAATCCGTTTCTTCCCAGTTCACACTGGTGAAAACTTGAAGAGTCTCATAGGGATTTAAAACAAAAACAAGGGTGTGAATCAACGACAAGTGACAATCCAGTAAGAGCAGCATTAATTACACTGTCACTTCCAATTCAAGCTGAGACCGTCAAATGTGAAACTCCTGCCTTGACACCATGACAAGAAAGAAGAATGTACTGCGACTTTTTAACAGTTCAACTGGCAGCTAATGTAATGCCATGACAGCATTAATTACAGCTCACATGAGCAGCACAGTGAAAAGTGTATTAATAAATTCACTCTACTGAAGCTTTATGGCTCTTATTATAACTTGAAAAATGTACATTAGTGCTTATTTACTGAAATCTCTATTTCCATTTCGTTCAGATTAATTTGATTAACTAAACTTACATTCAAAGTTCAAAAAATGCATTTGTAGTGTGAATAAATGGACTGAAAGTTACCAGGAGGAAACATAGAGATGGTTCAGTTCTGAAAATGGCTTTTCATTTTGTAATATTTGATTTTGTTATATAGTTTGCCATATTATCATAAAAACACATGGCACGCTCAAATAGTTAAATGTGAGTCCAAATTCTTAGCCAAAACTAAACGAACCCTTTCAAAAAACAAGTAACCATTTTATACAATATAAAAACAGTAGTCACTCCCCTGCTCTACAGTTTTTTTTCTTTCATGCTCCCTTAAACTAATTGTCTTTGTTTTGATGCTCCAGGTTGGTGGTTTGATGCCTGTGGTCCTTCCAATTTGAACGGGATGTATTACCAACAGGGCCAAAACTCAAACCGCTTCAATGGAATCAAATGGTACTACTGGAAAGGCTCAGGCTATTCACTGAAGTCCACTACGATGATGATCAGACCAGTGGACTTCACCGGTCCCCTTTGAGCCATCACTCTCAGATTCAACAAAGTGGGAAGGAAACTCTGCCTGACAAACAGCAACAAACAACAAAGCCAAAAATAAAAAATCTCAAGGAAGCCAAAGCACTTAATGAAAATATTGTTATCTACCTTTGAAAAGACATATTTTGTGCATGTTTATATGTTTAATATGTTTTATGAAATGGGGTTGTTGCAAAAGAAGTTGTTAATTATGGACTGACAAAAATAACAGACAAATATCCATAATGAAAATATATGTCTGTTGTATGTATAGGTGACTAGAGATATAGGGATTACAGTGAGTTATAACAGTTAGCTAACTCAAGAGGAGAGGCCAGAGTAAAATGTGATATTAATTCATTTATGTTTTCTGAATGATTTTAATAGAGTTTAAGCAGCCATTTAACTAGACTTTGGATAATTGCTGCTAATAGTTCATTTTAGAAAGAGACTATGGTACAACATAAAAAACAACAGGCTCAAAGTGATGTATGTTCTAGAAAGTTTTTTGTAGAATACCTACAATGTAAATGCAAATGTAAAAATGCCACAGAAATAGTTTCTCTTAGGATCATATTTCTCCAGAGAATGTGTGTACATTTGTTGTTTAATTTATATGTAGAGTTTAAGGCTGATATTTAACACTATTATATAGGGTAGAGATTTGTCATAGATCTTGAGTGCCTCCTAGTTCCTAGCTAGTTAATGATTTCATTGCACATAAACTAAGAGGATATCTTTGAATATTATTCTGCAGTGGCTGTACCTTCCCACATGCTCATACATGATGATGATGATCTCTTTGCAATCTTTTGGGAATGTATTTTTATTTTATTTTTTTTATGTATTGACTCTTTTGAAGTTACAACAAGCACAATTTATGACATGATGTCCAAGTGAGTTTCTCACTAGTGAACACTGGCTTTAGGTTTTGTTAGAGTGGCTGAATGTAATGCTCTACCAGCTGTTATATACCTGAAGTTGAATATTAAACACAGCCATAAGGCAGAGAACTTGAGACATGGCTCTTTAGTCCTTTTCTGCTGTAGTCTTGTTCTACACTGTAACACTGAACAGTCTGGTGAATGCACAAATGCAAGATCACCACAACTTTTTCAGTAATCTTTTATCATTTCTACTTCAAAATAAAAATATCACTAAAATTCAATTTTGTGTTGTTGTTCCTTTGGGAGAATGTATTGAGAATCTGCTTGTGGAGAAAACAACAATCTATGGTCTGTAATAGAAAAATCCAGTCATTTCCATATAGCCGTAAAGTAATCCTGATCAATGATTTGTTACATTTCCTGTAAATATTAAAGGGATATTTAGGATATTCTAGGATGTTATTCATGCACAAAGGGAGCTGAGCTGATTTCAAAATGATAAAACTGGTTCAATAATGGCCTCGTGATATATATGTTTAAATCTTTTAACCTTACTGCTGGTTCATTGAGGACATGCATTATTATTTTGAAGGGTTGCACATGATAGGGTTGTTCAGTCAACCTGTTTACACCTGGCATTAACATGCGTCTCATATCCAGATTGTATCCAGATTGACGCATAGTTGTATGCGGATACAATACACATCACTGTTTACACTTGTGTTCAATGTGGTCACAATGCGTCCTCGACCACCTTGGGCGGTGGTCTGGCCAATCAGATCGCAATCCGTCCTCAATGCGTCTTGCGTGTGTTTACACCTGTACTTTCAAGTGGTCAACATGGACATGTTAATTCCAGGTGTAAACGAGTGAATAAACCACAGATGAAAATTTCAACATTGCTCAGTGGTCTTTTTAACCAATGACACTCAATGACAGTGACAGCAGCCAAAGGCTCAGAAGGCACAAAGTATGAATAAAACAGAGAGGCTTGAGATTTGAGGAGTAAACGAATGATAAAAGGCCTTCAGGGCCTGAAAATTTTTTGTCCGTCCAAACAAAAGGCATCACATAATTTCAAGAGGAAATCTGTTGACATCTGTCTGCATCAAGACCCCATGTCTTCCCTTGCAGTGGCAGGAGGGGACAGTGATTCATGAATGACGAGTTCAGGAAGAGGCAACATTCACATTTCACACAGGATGCTTCAGGAAAAACAAGCGGGCTGAAAATGGATGACTAGCAATAAAAAATAGCAGGTTTCCGACTGACTTCCTCAGCTTTGGTTTTACGATCCTTTATTAGTTTTAGGTGTGAAAAAGGGTGATATATTTGGATAAAATATAATTTATTATATTAAAAGTATAATTTTTGTTTTTCTTAAACTGAAGAAATGTATCCCATGAATGTACTGGTTTACACATTTTTCGTACATGTACAAAACTAAATGTTTTTATATGTGAAATCTTCTCGAGTGAAAAATATGACAAACATCTCTGTTTGAGTGCTACAGTGAGGGGTTGTTGCTGGCAGTATTTGTGTTTCTTTTTTCTTTTACTTCTAAACTTGTACTGGTTCTCACCTGTGCTGCTGGAAAATGGTCTGAGAGTTCATACGGCTCCTCTGGAATCCACTGCCTTTGCTCCAAACACCACAGAACCTACTCAATGAAAAGTAGAAACAATTGATACGTGCTGTAACGCTTTAACTAAATACTGTAACTATAAATTATACTAACTATAAACGACATACCCATTCAAAAGAGAGGATCCAGCAGCCACGAGCTATACCCAGCAGAATATTGAGGGTCCGGCGGTGACCCCCAGACACCACATGAGTTGTGCTCTCACAGACACGGTCGGCAATCGAAAAACCACCCAGTGCTTTCACTAGCTGAACCACTGTTTGCTGGTGGCTACAAGAGGAGGACAGAATAGAAAACATCCAACATAAACAATTTATCAATATTTATCAATGTGTTCATCAATGCAGTGAAGGTTTTCCGGGAATTTTTTTCCTGAGGCAAAATTTTTACACGACTGAGGTACTTACTCTGTGGGCATGCTTGTCATGACCAATGTTCTCATAGCCTGAAACAGCAAACACACAGAATTTATTACAGGGCCAAAACAAAACTTTATATTGTATAACAGCGATCACATATTTGGATGTGGAAATAGAAACAATTTGGCTTAATTTTTGTTTATTGGCTTGTGTCAAAACACCGTGCAACAAATCTAAGCTTTAAACTAGCCAAGATCCTTGGAAATTCAATGAATGTTTCTTATAGCAAGCTGGTGTGTTAAATGACACAGCAATGAACATGTGAAAGGATGATTATTCTACAGCCAAACAGGCCACGCACTTTAACAACCCTGCCAGATACATAGTTGCATGGAGACCAAAAAGGAAATCAAACACCAAGGCCATGGGTCGAGAAAAACATATTCAGAGCCACTGAAACGGAACTGTAAATTTGTAATCTGACAACTGTGGTCCATCCAGCCACGTACTTTGGCCCTAAACAAAGAGCCATCATCGACACAAACACCTGAGCAGCAGTTAAAAAACAGGACCACCGGGTCCGCTCCCACCAGACTCTGATATCTGGTCCCCCAGCTGGAAGTCAGGGGTTAAGGCCTGTTGAACATAGTGGTGCCAAAACGGCCCACCACTCAGCCCCCACCAGAGGTAAACGTCACATTATCCATGATGATCAAGTCGGTCATGGTGTTGATTGCTGTCAACCCATTACTGCTACTTTTTAGTTGTCCTGACAGAAGTTGTATATATTTTATAATCCAATTTGTTAATGATCCCCAACAGGGTTATCTTCTGCTAACAATAGGTGGATGGAGGAGTGGCTCATTTGTGAAGCCTTTTCCACTTAAGTCTCACAAATCAAAATATGAGAAGCTATTCCCTGAAGATTCCTCAAAAAGGGGACTTTGGCTTATCTCATGCAGTGGACATGTTCTGGCAGCAGCTCAAGAAAACAGGCACTGAAGAATGAGTTACGCATAATGTGGCACCGACAAAGAGCTGGTGTGAACCACGGCAGGGTCTCTGAGCACAAATGAAGGAAATTCTTCAGTGTATGACTAGGTCTCCTTGATGGATACAATTTCGTGCCCACTGAAAATGACATTTTTTAGAAAATCTAAGACAGACGGGGAGTCTGGGTCTCTGCAAAAGTGGAACTGGAGCTGTGAGGGAGAATTATCAGAGCACCTTACATAAAAAAACGGACCCAAATAAAGACCATGGGTATATACAGCAACTGATTGGTGTCTCCTATAGAAAGCAGCATACACTTGGAATGATTTATAAACAACAAAATCCCTCATGAGTAATTCACCTTCAAACCAAATTGCATTCAATGAGGAGACTTTAATGGTGTCCTTGGGCGACAGAATGATTGTAGTAATTAAACAGTTGATTCAAAAAATACATAGAATTTTTTTGTGCTTTTATTGTAGAATTCACTGTGCAGAGATTACAAGAAATGATGAGAGAGTGACGGGGAATTTCAATAAAGATCGCCCGCTTTAGTGCCTCAGCACCTAGCCCAGCAGTGCGTGCCTGAAGTCGACCTCTTTTCAGAGAACTGATCTATCATAGATAATGACAGTGAGGCGGGATAGGAATAATGAAGAGAGAAAAGGGTGAATGACATGTGACAAAGGCCTGTACTGGATTTGAAGCAAAGACGGGCTGTGTTATTATGTATATTCCCCAGACCACTGGGCCATCGAGGGATCCTTATTTTATTACTGAGCATTTGCAATGTGTTAAAAATGAGGGTTTAAGTTAAGAAATGAGGGTTAATATTTCTGTTATCTGCATTAATTCTAACAAAAGTAGGAGCAAACAAAAAAATCTACAATGTTTGCAACCTAAGTTGAGCTATGTGGCATTTATCACTGTGGGCTGTTGAACCGCACAGGTGTGGCTTTCAGGAGCTCACTACAGATGGCTGTATTTACCGACTCTGCATAAATCTGAAAACCATATTTCGACATTAATCTGCTCTCATGATCGTCATAAAAAGGAAGACAGCAACTACATCATCTCCGTAATGAGGCTACCATAAAGTCAACCCATTGGAGGAGCTCCCTGGGGAGCATGATGTCACGCTTTGCTTTTTTTTTTTTTAAGCTGCAGCTTGTTGAGGTTACCAGCTCAACGAAAACAGAGCCCAGGTGCATTTCACAAGCAAGGAAGTTGTATGCTACCATCACAGGGGCAAACACAGGAAGCCCTCAGGACCAGACAGAACATCTTGGCTAGATGCGTCAAAAACACCCACAGCTATGGAAGTGTATGACCTTATGGAGGAAATACTTAAAAAGGAATTACACACACACACACATTACTGATGTTTAGTTAACGTCCTGAACTTCCTACATTACAATAAACCATTAAGTCAGGATTTCTGTCATTTTCTACACCTACAGTCCTTCTGTAAGATTAATAAAGTACAAACTCAAGTGAATTCATTTTACACTTCGTTCAGTTGTCTGTATGTCTATGATGAAGTAAGATAAACAATGCAAAGTTTCAGCTGGTTACAAAAAAAACGCCTCGTTCCATGTATGAGCTACGTGCAATCTAGCAGACACTTGAGTGTAATGAGCGGACAAAGATCTGTAAAAATGAGCAAATAGGACGTCACAGCAGCAACTTTCAATGAATCACACAGATTCCTACTGGTAACTTAATACTCATAACATCCTCTACTTCCAGTCTCATTCATTTAACCGCCCCCCCTACACACACACAACACTGGAGGAAATGCAGTGTCTTTAAACTCATCATTATTGAAGCTAAATTAGAAAACTGTATTTCTAAAATGACCGAGTCTTCCTACCTTTGTTTTGTTGACCATTTTTTGAAGATCGAATTGCTTATTGTGATATCCTTCACCTTCAGAGGGGATCTCTGTTAAGCCAGCTGCAACTGTACATTCATTTCCTCTACCTACATGTGAAAACAAAGAAAAACAATTGAAAACAGTGTGGGGGGTGTCACTCGAGCTATCACACAGCAGGTGCTGTCTGTGTGTGTGCATTCATGTTTGCTCATCTCTGCTCTCTTACACCAGGACTGAAAATTGACACTACAACATGCATCTCTATTTCACTATAAAATACACAAATTTTGTGGAGTTGATCAAATTTCTAAAAAGAAATATGTGTAATGAAATGTGAATCCAGAATCTGTGCAGTCCTGCAATAAAGCATAAAAAATAAACATGTACCTCACTAATACAAGATGACCAATATACTCTTAACTTAATTTGAATAGAAATGAACTAATTATATATTTAAAAAAAAGTAACTTATATCATAAATTAAAGTAAACTAAATTATATATTTTTAAATTTATGAATGCATGAACACAATCAGCTAATCAGTTTTTTTTTATCAGTAGCTGAAATTAATGTGACCTAAATATTATGAAATGGGCCACATGACTAGTTTAAAATGTAGAACTCAAAAGTCCATTCATACATCAAATCATATCTGATATTGTAAGATCAACTTACTTTTAAAATAGAGGAGCAAGATTCAGTTGAAAATTATTATATGCTGGTGTGATATTTCAAATTGTCCCGTTTCAAAACAATACTTATCCCATTCATGGTCTTAGGGGTCACGCCTCAGGAGTCGGAAAGGTCACGAGTCTATCACTAACAAACATATGCACCTGCAGGCAATTGCACCTAATTTACATGGCTTTGTATTGTAGGACAAAGCCAGAAATGATTTGAGAACTAAATAAGTAACTAGGCCTTTGCAGGAAAACACACGTGTAAAAATTACAAAGATGTACAATTTAAAAAGCCCTTATTTATGAAGTTGTCTTTATTCTTTTTTATAAATGTCACATTCAGAATTAAAGGTTCAGCTGAAGAAAACAGCTGGACTTAATCATATACTAAAAAAGGTAAAGTATTCCCTGAAAGAATAATTGCTTTTTGAAGCCCAGCAATAGTTACAGTCACAGTTACAAATCTCCCACAAACATAAATACAATTGATAATAGTCTGATGATAGAAATCATTATTATTAACGTCCACACTATAATTAATACTATTATCAATGTACACGTTATGAAGTCGAGCAGCCTTATTACTCACTTTCCAAGACATGAGAAAGGACACTGACATCAGAGTTTTTCTGCAGCTGTGACACTGCCTTATCCTCTGTTAACACTGTTGTTTGGCCTGGTGTAGATGCTCTTCTCCGTTTTCCTGCATCACTTGGAGTTGATCTTGTGGCTGTGAATGACAAGGTGCTCTGTTTTCGCCTTTTAGCCAGGACTGTTACATCGGCACTTGGACTATCCACTGCAGGCAGATGTTCTTTCACATCCTGTTGTGCAGGACTGTGTGGATTAGACTGCTTGTTGTGTACTTTACCACCCTGTTTTTCTTCAAGTTTTCTCTTCTTTTTACTGTTGGTTTCAGATCCAATGCTTTCACTTCTTCTTTGTTTTCTCTTCTGTGCAATGGAGTCCAACTCAAATGGAACCTTAATGTCTCTGTCCTCAAGCAGCTCAGACATGAGAGGTTTTTTTGACCTCTGGCGGTGGTTTGCTGGGGAGAAATAGTCCTCGAACACATTATCATCCTCAGTTGAGACTGAAGCAACACTCTGAGATTTACCAGGTAGGCTGAAAGATCGTACTGAGGTAGAAAGCGATGGTCTCTTCTGTTTTCGTAATAGAGGAGCAGTTTCTTTTACCAGTTCGACTGCAGCATCACCTGAAACAGCGGGTGATGAGAGGCAACTGAGAGAATTCACATCATCGGGACAAGTATTGATCTTAATCTCTGTAAACGATTTAGATGCTTTAATTTTTTGTTTTCCCTTTTCAGATTTGTTAGTAAATGGGCTGGGTGATTTTTCTCTTTGAGTGTTCTTACTGTTATCGGATCTAGTATCCTGTGGAGGACATTCTAATAAGTCTGCAGATTTGTGTTTCTCTGCAGGTTTTTTTCTGACTGAAGCCCTTCTCAATTTTTTTTGTCTACTGCATTCTTCGTCCTTTTTGTCCTCCAGGTCAGGGAATTTCAAAGGACTTGAGCTCCTTTTTGGCACCTCACGGCAGGGGGACAGCCAGGGCTTTTCAGAAACTTTCCTTGGGTGTTTTTCAAGATGGTCATGGTCAGTAACTTGTGTTCTCCCTTCTTCTTTATCAGGTGAGCAACCAGGCTCAGCAGCAGAAGCACTGGAATCATCATCTGACTGGTCATCTATATTGGAGAAAGAGTAATGATTATTAGGGTTTTTATTCATCTCTCAGCTACCTCTGGGTCATTGCCTGTGTTGACTTCCCCAGTGTGATTAGAGGGGTTGTCAGTGGCTCTCAATGACCCCCACTATACAAAGCCACAGGCTTCTGCTTGTGCTTCAAACGCTCACACACCAACATTGTTACATAGCAACTGTGAAATGGTGGAAAGCTGAAGTAAACAAGGAGCTGAAGAGGAGAACTGCTCATGTAGCAACTTGCAAAGACCAGGATATTTTTCTTAGCTGTCAGAGCCCATGAGGGCAAAACGAGAGTAAATACTGCACATTCAGAAGCTGACTCCAATGGGATGCCACTGCTGCTTTGTGTCTGCCAGTTAATGTTAGTATCTCCCTAGATTCTTATAAGGCAGCTTTAAAAACAGTAACATGCACAAACACACTAAAGAGCACATATTTAGGCAAAACATACACAAATAGAGGACGTGATTCTCTGTAGCTAGAGCATCATGTGACTCAGTAACGAATATATTCAACAATTTGTGTGTGTGTGTGTGTGTGTAATATGGGTGGGTGAATTATTTTAACTATTTACAAACATTCACTTCTTATTTCAGGACCTTCAGAGAAACAAACGTGAATGAATATATAAATAATTATTTGCCAAGATATTTAATCCAGCTACAAATTCTATCTCATGTTTCATCATGAGTTCATCTGTCTTCATTCTGTTTATTTACAAACTAACTCTGATAGTATGCTTGTACTGTACACTCTACACTACCACTCTGACCACACATTACACATCCTTCTATCATATTAACTACTGCCACGTTCCTAGAAATTTAGAAACAGAACTTGGGAGTAAGGAGAGATACAGAAACTAAAACATCTTACTGATAAGACTTCATTTTCTTACACATTAATCTGAGGACAGTTGGTGTGCTTCCAATAGAGGGTTTCAGCCCAGTGGGTGAGCAGGATTCAGCCATTTGTGAAGCTGAAAGACAGTGACATTTGAGAGAATTGGTTGGCATTTCAAAAGTGTTGAAATGTTTTTAAGGCCCTATCAATTCATCAGCCTGCACATCTGATGATACACATACCAGTGGGTGAGAGGTTTTCCCGCTTCTCTTTCATGTCTTTCAAACGCTGTGCCATATAGTCTGATCGTTTCAATGCAGGGCTGTAGACTATTCCACTCTCTTCGTCAATGATGATGGGCGACACATCTGTAACTGTAGAAATGACTGTGAGACGATAATCTACATCAGGCATGTCAAACTCGTTCCACAAAAGGCCGGTGTGGCTGCAGGTTTTTGTTCTGAACAAGCAGCAGCACACTAGACTTCACTCAGCTAATCTTAGCCTTCAAACAGTTGATTGGTCAAACTGTGTGTTCTTGATTAGTTGGAACATGCCTGATCTAAATCCTTTGGTCTTAATATAACATTTCCATAGGTGCAATCATCTCTTACCCAGAGATTGTTTTGGAGCAAGGTCTCTCATCATCTTGTCTAACTTCTTCCTCATGCGCTTATCATTTTCAGGTGTCCTCTCTGGAGAATCTTTTGGCCGCATGCAGCGATGCTACATGAATCAAACACAATTTTGGAATAGGAGGCAAATAGATGGACATTTTAATACTTTAATGGGCAAAACTAAATAGTATGATTAACCATGAAGAAATCATTCCCTTTCTCAAGTCTGTCTATACAACATAACACTGGGGCATACAGTATTAAACAAAACCCAGAGCAAGAGAACTGAATTAATCACAGCAGTGACTGACACAGAACGTTTAAAAAGCTAATCAACTATTTAAATATTTATTTAAATTTAACAGAACAATTTGTCCTTTAGATGTCACCATTTAAAAGACAACTACGTGACATCTCATTTCTAAATTCTGAATGAAGACTTGAGCAACTGAATGAAAAGTAAATACATTTACAGTGGCAGCATTAAATGTGACACTAACATAAATATCAAAGGTAGACCAGACTCTACTCTACTCACTTTCTTGTTCTTCAACACAGGATTGCTTTCATTTAAGGCTGGATACAACTCCTCATCCGCGTGTACACCATCGTCGTAACATCTGGACAACATTTCACCAAAAATAAGCCACAATGATCCCCAATAACATCTTGTAAAATAACAATACAAATCAGAGAAAACAATATAGAGTTGTTGAGGTTACCTGGCTACCCAAAGAACAGAGACCAGCTTCACATGACTCTTCTTGGCCTTTGTCCATGTAGCTGAATGACCATTGTTGAAGACTACGTGTGTGACTTGTTTGTTGAACGCTTTCGATGTCTGTAAAGAAAGGCAAATTTAAATTTGGCAATATGTACGCGTTGTCTGTAAATGACATACAGTATAGTACAAATTTGTTTATGTGCCCTGTGATCTCACCTGTGCACCCATTTCCTGCAGCTGCCGAACAAATGATAATGAATAGTTTGCTGTTTTGTCTGATGACCACACATCAACATAGGCAACGACATCTGCAGACACATTGAAGAAAGTCATAAGCAATAACGTTCAATCTGGATAAACTGCAGTAAAACTGGGATTATGTACAGTACCTTTTAGAAGTGAACAGTTGTTGCTAGTGGTCATTACTTGCTTCCTTAGGTCCAAGAATTACCTACACAAAAACAATGAAGATATATTTTGAGACAGAAGATCAGTTTTCACCGTGTACAAGAATTTTACTTACACTGCTGGGTCCAGACAGAAATGCAAAATGATTAATTATTATCATTCATTAAGTCATTCAAAAAATGTATGTTAACTTAAGAATAAGCAGAGGAATGAATAGAGTAAACATAACAAAACTAGTGAAGACATAAGCTTCTGGCTAAAGCTGAACTGTGTTTTAAAGAATTAGGGGTAACATGAGAATGCTTTCAAAAATAATAACACACATGGCTGTCACAAAAAACATCAGTGTTTGGTGTGACCAACCTCTGCCTTCAGATTAATACCAATTCTTCTGTGTGCAGTTTTTCAAGGCACTTGGCACAGGGGTTGTTCATGGAATAGCTTGCCACAGTTCCTGTGAGGATTTAAACTGCCTTGGCGTATTCCGTCCCCTCGTGTAGTCCCATGCTACTGTTGACAGCAGGCCTCTGTGTGAGCCGGACCACCTGTTGCAGGGCTGCTTCCGTCTCCGAAGACCGTTCAGACCGTTGACTCTGATTGCATGTTAAGGGTCGTTGACATGCTGTAAAATCGATTTGAGACCGATTAGACAGATCCATGAAGGTTTTGTACAGTCGATAACAATCCCATCTGACTGCACTGGATTTATATCAACTTGTAATGTCAATATATTTGAATGTCAATATAATATATTGGAAGTATATTATATATCTGAAATGTACACGGTATGCATACCCGCCCACCTCTACCTGTATTTTCCAAAAACTGCTGTTTTAATTTAAAACCTAGTAATTTCAACGTGGGTGCCGTTACCGTTAACCACAGCACCCGTTAGCAATTAAAAATATAGACAACCTTTGACCTTAGTTACAGCGTAAGGTGCAATACTTATAGCACACATGTTGATATAATTCCTGTGACTTCAACTGACATCTATATGTTTCCTACGTGACTAGCCAGGCTAACATTGGTGTTAGTTTACGCTAAGTTTAGCTGCTAAACTGCAGAGCTAAGTAACTTTAGTAGCATTTTGCTGCTGTGGCTAACGCGAGTTAATACTTCCGTAATGCTTTGACATACGTATCACGCCCATTTTTGACTATTAGCAGTAGGCGGACATGGATACGGATATCGACCAGATTTCGTCGGTAGTTTTTCTGTACTTACTTTAAACGCCAGTGAGGTTTAAATTGCGACGTTTTCAGCAAAACCTGATAACACGGTCCAGAATTCGCGCGTGCAGTTTATGCTGCAAAGCATTGTGGGACAGAAGGCAGCGATTGGCTGGAAGGACGTGCACGTCACTTCTAACCAAAGGCATGTACGCAGCGTTCTGAAGAATCCTACTTCAATGCCCACCTGTCTTTTAAATGAGAATGACTTCAGCCTATTCACTCTGTTTTGACAAACAATCATGTTACAACTATGTTAAAAACCAGAGTGATAAAATCTTGTTAATGTGACATAATATCTTGCAATCTTGTTTATTTTTATCTCATATTTAAACCCTAATTTTTTGTGTTTACAGGTGATTTATTTCATTAAATTTGTGGTGATAATACAATACCAGTTTGTTTGTGTGTGTGTGTCCAGGTTCAGTTTAAGCTTTCAAAACTACATGTTATGTATATATGAGGCTGATGTGGCCTATCAAGTGTACCTTTGTAGTACTTACATACATACATATCTAAATTCAAAAATGTTTCAAAAGTGTACCTACTTCTTCAGACATCCTTTTATCTTTGCAGATCAAGACAGCCTCAGAGGAGTCAAACAATCAATAATGAATATTGATTATACGCTTTGGGAGTCATGGCACGTTTGATGCCTGTGTTATTTTGAGAGACAAACCTTCAGTCTACACAGTGATAGAAAGCATTAATTAATTCAAATTTTCTACATACATGCACCAATATTGAGGTAGTTTTAGTGAGTCAGTGATGCATCTACAAGGACACCCTGGCTTGTAATAAAATTCTAGACTAACACATTTTAATATACATTGGCTGCCTTGCATAAACATTAGATATTATTTATTTATTTATTTATTTAGTAAACAGCCGTAAATTAAACATTACTTCAACGATTTTATAAACTGTTACATTTTACCTCTAAAAGTCACATTAATCACCAAACACAATACTGCGCTTTTCTTCACTACGTTAACACACTGATTTCACAGTAGGCTACCAACGTCATGAATATAAAAGTAAAAGTAGTAATAGTATAAAATATCAGAAATACAACAGCACCAGTCCACTCATTTTCAGTATACAGTATATATCTGAAAAGGCATGTGTTACTTTTAAGTACAATATATTCCATGACAGTTTAAGTGAAAAATCATCACATAGTAAGGTGTCTTAATAGTGCACCACATGCATCGAGAACATCCACACTGCTCCTTTTTATCATTCTCTACAATGGTAGGTCACATCTTTTTTATACTCATCAATTTTACACTGAGGACACATTGACATGTCAAGAAAATCACTGGAGTACTGTAAATAATACAGTGCATGATGACTGGACTCCATTTTGCTGTTGTCAACCTGTCCTGTGTCAATCCAACCCTCGCCCAATGTCAGATGGGATTGATTCCAGTCTCAATGAGCAGTATAGATAATGGATGTATGGATGCTCCAGTTGCAGAGTCATACACTGGTGCACTTGAATACAATAGAATCATTGTTAATGTTATTAGCAGCACCTTTGCTTCTCCTACAATGACAAGTCCAATGCAATGACACCTGTGCTTCTCCTGGAATGACAAGTCCAAATGTACTGTGAAAAGGCCTATTCACTGAACACAGTATATTCTCTCTGAATGCACCTGTTATGTTTCTCATTTTCTCAGTTCTTGGCACCTCTGTGTGTGTTGATAACATACTTACATGCAGCCTGCAGAGTAGTTCCAAAATACTTCATGTAAGACATGAGGAAAAACATCTTGTGTTGTGCTCTGTGTTTCTGAAATTTAAATGACAACCACCTGGGTAATCTCCTGTTAGTATAGAATGATCAAATATGTTGATTCCTTTTTTTCTCCCTTATTTACAGTATTGCAAAAAAAAGCAGTATTGTGTAGTGAGTGTTATGTTTGTAATCACTATGAAACATGGAACTGGGATTCAGTCACAGGGTAGTTCAAAATTATACTTAATTAAATTGCTCCTTTTGTAACTGTGAGTTACCGCAGTAAAAGATAAACCAACACTGTACTGCACACTTCACTGACAAAAAGGTTGCACTTCAAACCACTATCAAAACTGCTGCACTGGCATTACAGGTAGAACAAACAGTAGAAGTTACTCCTACAGCTGTACAGTCTACATGTGAGTACGTCCTACAACAGCAGTATCTGTTGGGTCAAAGTCCGACAGAGTTCCTCCCGTGGTGGAGAGGCACTGAAGTGCGGGACACTTCCATGTGCACAGTGGACATAGGGAAATGCTCACACTCCTCCTCAAGTGGGTGGCAGCGGCAGTGCAGGAGCAGCTCTCTTACTTCCTGTCGAAAGTTGGAGTTGAGGAAGCCGTAGATTATGGGGTTGATGCAGGTGGAAGACATGGCCAGCAGGTGGCAGAGAGAGAACAGCAGGTTGTGGTGGCAAATGGGCAGAGCGTCCTGGTTCCAGTCGGCCACCACGTTGAAGATAGTGAGCGGCAGCCAGCAAAGAGCAAAGACTGTTATAAGGACGACCAGCATTATGTTAATTCGGCGGCTGTGGGTCATGCGATGGTTTTCTGGGGTCCTGGCACGGTCAAGCATTTCTTTGCGTCGGCGTAGGCGTACAAAAACTCTAACATAGCAGAGCAGGACCAGCAATAGTGGTCCACAGTATTGGAAAAGCAGGAGCCATGTGGTGTAGGCGAGCCTGTGTTGCTGGGATGGCCAGTGCTCCAGACAGGCCTCCATGTGGGGAGTTGAGGGGACATAAGATAAAAGACTGCGATATGGATGTGGAACCACAGATGAGTTGTGTGTGTAGGAGACAGGTTGAGGTGGAGACACATTGAGATAAGACTGCGGAGAGGTTTGGTGAAACTGGGGCAGGATTACATTCGTGTAGGGCTCATTTGTGAGTAGCTGAAAGGCCAAGAAAGGTGAAGAGTTGAAGCATGCAAGAATCCAAATGAGAACAACTGCCATGTTGGCCTGGGGAATGCTGGGTTTCCACCCAGAGGGGTTAATGATGAGTTGATGTCTTTCCAGGGCAATGAACACCAGAGATAGCACAGAAACAGTTACAGACACACACTGGATGAATGGCACTAGCCGACATAACAGCGACCCAAACACCCAATGGTCCATTAGTGTGTAGATAACAGTGAAGGGCAGGCAGAAGACACACACCAGAATGTCAGAGAATGACAGGTTGCAGATGAAAATGCTAGTGACATTGACTTTTTCTCTGCGACGGGTGATGATGGCGATGAGGCCGATGTTCCCCACCAGCCCCAGAACCATTGTGATGCTGTACCACACTACAAGAAACCCCGTGATGACAGGAGACATATGGCACTGCTCTTCATGGCCAAGAACAAACAAGTCTGAGAGAAGCGTGGTCTCATTCCCCGGCTGCTTCTGCACAGACTCATGACTGGTTCTTCCCTCCTCCCATGGCAGTGAGTGTGTAGAGATGGAGCTGTTCAAGGACAGAGACCGAGCTGTCGCTGACTGATTCGTGCTCGTGTTGCCACTAAAGGACATCTCACCAGGACTTCAGTGTCACCAGCCTCCAGGATCAAACAGTCCATCCCAGCCCTCTGAAAACATGCATCTGAAACAAAGAGAGGAAACGCACAGAGGGAGACAGAAAAAAATACATTATTCACTTACAGAGCTTCAAAGGACCTGCTCATGTAGAAATGATATGTATATTCTGAGAGAAGCACTCAATGAAGCAAAGTTCATATTGCAGCTGTGGAGAAAAGGAAAGAAGCAACTCGTGAGGACTTTTTAAAATTTACAGTAAGACACTGTGACAATTTGTCCAAGAAAGCATCGTCATTAAAATACCCTTATGCTTTATATTTAGCAAAGCTAGTAGCATGGCTTTAGGTTTGTTCTGTCAGTTCAGTTCAGTTCATGTTCCCCTTACAACTCGTAGAGCTTATGGTTTTTCTTTTCGAGTCATCTATTCCTGAATCCTGTAAGGTGATTTCTCTATTCCTGCGTCAGCCATCCTGGTGCGATGCCTCTTCTGTTCCAGCTCGTCAGTGGTCCCAGTTGACATTGCACCTGCTCTTCATGTCACCATTAGCAGCCTCTGTTCTCCATTCAGGAGTCTGGTCACCTCCAGCTCCTGTTTGGCTGACCCCGGCTCCTTATCCCCAGTATCCCCAGTTTGACCAGCTTCCAGGCTGATGTTGATCTCGTGCTTACAATCTAGCCGATATGAGCCCCTGGTTTCCAGCCACTGGCCCCGCCACCTAAAGCTTCTGATCTCAAGTTGGTGGCCTGGCCTTCATCAGCGCTAGCCCTGACTCCTAGTCACCAGTCTGGCCAGCTCTTGTTCCCTCCAAAGGGAATCCACTGGACTCCCACTCATCCTCTCGAGGGACCCCACCAATGACACCACCCTCCCGAACACCTTCTTTTATATTTCTATAATATGGGAGGTCTTGCTCTTACACAACGTACAGTGACAGAGATAATGAAAATGTAATGATTTGTAAACTGTCAGGATTTCATATTAAGCTGCACTGAGGTTGCACACACTGCTTCCTGTTGTTTGTTTTAATCACTCTTTTCTCTTCTTATTTACCAAACTTAAGATCACAGACTTGTTAGAATTGTCCAGTTCGGTTTCAAGACTGAACGCAATAGCTTTAACAACAATGAGTTACTGTGCAAACATTTGAGCGTAGATGATAAATTGTGTGTGATGCTGAAGTAAAAGGGCATGACATTGTCAAAATCCTAAAAATGGATACCAACTCTCTCCCCCGGAACCTCTGCCATGTGCTGTGAAATCCAGCATCACAAGGAAAATGAGCCTGTCATTTTCCATTAACAGCACACACACTTAGCTATCAGTCACTTCACAATGCATCATTGCTAACCTACAATGTCAGAGTGTTGTGTGAGCTGCAGGCAGGGTGGCACAGCATTGATCATCCTTTGTTCAGGGAGGGAAGGCAAGTGTAATATCACCAGTAACCAGATGTAACGAACAGCTGGAACTGAGCTGAGGAACCATGAGGACCAGCAGGAAAAATGAAAAAAAAAAAAAAAAGACCCATTAATGGACGAATTTGAACCTGTCATGTCACAGTGATGTGGCACTGATGTGGCACTGATGCACATCCACCATGTGGTTGTTTGTGATCATTTGCCTCCAGAGCAAAATCTCTGCAGAATAAGGAACACCGTGACCTGGCACTGTTTTCTATCATATTGTTGTTTTCTTACTCGGAGAAGAGTAAATGACAAAGTAGCGCTCTTTGACAGGGAGACGAGAGATAGTTGAAAATCATTTTCCTTAGACCAGATTCCACTACTGCACCATTACATTTCATCAAATAGAAAATATACACATATAACATCATTATGTTTAATGAGTTTAACGGGAATGTGAAAGAGCAATAATGCAGTACAGAACAAGTGCACTTCAAGATTTTATTTGTTCTGATGTATTGGAGCATTATTTATCGCAAATGTGTCTAAATAAACAGCAGCAGACACTGTGGTGTCTGAACCTGAGATTATGACTCAAACATCATTATTCTCCGCTGAAGGTGTCAGGGAGTGTGGGTGATACCCCCCATGACATAATCACATCTTCGCATAGTATATGAAACATTCATTTGAAGCAGATCCATAATGTTTATCTGATATCAGGTTTTTCTCTGTAGTTCACCTGGTGAAATCCAGACGCATAGGAAAAAAAAAGCCTTCCACAGATTACTATTGTGTCCACACGTTGTTCAAAAACATCTTTTTTCAATGAAAGATACATTGGCTATGATACACCTGCATAACTGTGGACACTAAGCAACAAGGTGACAGTGGAGAGAAAAGACAACCTTTTCATAACTCATTAACTAATAAAAGAATAATCTTCCTCAACAAAGGTCACTCTGAGTAAATGAAGCACTTACATAGTGCGCTGGTTGAGTGGAGGGTCTGTGTGATGCCAGGAAGAAGGAGAAAATGATCCTCTGAACAGGTGTGAATCCACAGAGATGAGAGTTGGAGAAGGAGCTAAACATCATAACAACCAGAACGTTTCTGTCAGAGGCAGCGGCTAGAAGCCAGGCTATTATTGGAGTGTTAAAGCCCTGTGGTTGTGGAGACCCTCTGAGTACTAAGCTCTGCTGTCACACAGTGGTGGATTCATTCAATTACATCCCAAAAATGATGCCTTATGTGAGTACAGTAAAAGAAACAAAGAGCAGGCCAGAAGCAATACAGTCGATGCAATTTGGTTTATTGGTAATTTACTGTGAGAGAAAACAGTATAAACATGTGGATGAAACAGAGTTTTGGAAAAGGATGCTCTTTGGATATAACTTCGTGAAGTGTTTAATCACAGGGCGTCCTACAATTGGATCAAGATCACAAGAGAAAAAAGAAAGATTAATATCTCCACAAGAAGAGAGAAATCTCTGGTATGAGTGCAATCATTAGTGTTTCATCTGTTGATCATAATGAAAGGCATGAAAAACTTACATGTCACAGCAATCGATGCCATCCTTTGTACAAGTGCAGAGAATGCAGCCGATCATCCACTGAGTGTTAAAGTCATGATGCTGCCCAAGGAAGTCCACACAGTCTGCATGTGAGGATAAACACAATGTAATAGATCTGCTGCAGTGAATAAGCCTCAGTGTGTTCAGATGTGTGCATTGGTCTGGTTCTACAGCATTTGAAGTTGTGTCTCTACAGTTTGTGATCATGGCCACTCACGTGTTGGAGGGTTTCCCTCATCCCCTTTGTTCTCCTCAAAACGACAGAGAGCGTGGCTCAGGACAACCAGTCCCAAAAGACAAGCAAGCACTTGGAAAGAGGCCTTAAGACATAAATACATGACATTAATAAACATGGTGCATGCTTTATAGTCTCTATAACATACTGAAGCACAACTCTTATTCAGATCATCCATTAAAGATCTCATGTGGACTGAAAAGGAATAGATGGGTTCTATTCATTCTTTAGTCGTTATAATGCCATTACATGAACAGGAATCAACCAGCCCTTTTACTACTGCTACAAATAATCTTAATAATGATATAAATAGTGCAATGGAACTAGAATTAAGTTTCAGATCAATTTGGGAGTAATTATAAAGCTAAACTATGCACTCCCATTACTTGCATTTTGGCCACAATGTATCAAGTGCAATCTTGACAGCAATAATGATTTTAAAAGACCAATGTATTTATCCATATCTAAAGTTACATAGAATTTCTTCTTATCTTAAAAAGTTCAACCATGATCTAAGACCATGGAAAACTTTGCCAGTTGAAATGTGAGGTGCAAAATACTCACCATCCTCAGGTGTGATGTGATCCAATGAACAGGACAACGATGTGTGTCAGAGTGCTCTGATGGTGGCTTTATACCTAAGTGGCCCCTTGCAGCATTATTAATATTTCAATATTAATGTGACTTAAATATTTGTTTAAGGTGGAGGAAAGTGTTTGTACAGTTACCATACTGGCAGCAGACAGGAATGGGAACATGTTGTCATGACAGTTCCCAACCATGTGAATCCTGATCAATTTCCTTCAAAAAATGTTGAGAGGTTAAAAAGACTTAAAATCACTGAGTGAACCTCAAACATCAGTGTGGTGGAGTGTCACCAGGCCTAATCAAAATGATCATTTAAAGGCAAATAACTGTGTGAGAAAATGTCTCCATCTGCCCTCTTGGCCTCTTAAAATATTAAATGTATTTATTTAGCCTGGTAGCGTGCAATTTAATGTCAGAGGAACAGTTTAACATTTTATAGTCAGATGAGAGATTAGATGATGCTTTCACACGGTAGCTTAAGTTATAGCCAGCAGCTTAGCTTAGTTCAGTTTAGCATGAAGACTAAGAAACAGAAGGAAGCAGCTACTCTGGTTCTGTCCAAAGGTAACTAGCAGTGTAGAGCTGACGGACTGTGGTTTTACAGGAGGTTACAGTGACTTTGTGCAATGTTGTAATCACTGTCACATGTGTTTGTGCTTTGGTTTTTTGGATGTGCTGTGAGGTGACTCTTTTAAAGACAGACACATAACAGCAACACACTGCAAAAAATCTGAACCAGATTAAAACAAACATTTTCATAACAGCAATGGCAGCAAACTTCTTACTATTCAGGCCTTTCTCTGTCTCATGATTCTGTGCTGAATGTCTCATGTACATTTTACACCTCTCAATGGACGTCTTAAACTTTCACCTTTAAGGAGACAGGCTAATACAGTAATGCTTTTCATTTTTCATTCATCTCGAGAAGAAGAAAAATATAGAATTATGTTGGCTTTATCTTCCAACAAAGGTCAAGGACTACAGAAACGAAGAGCAGACCAGAGGAAATAGATTTGAAGCAGGTTTGTTTATTGGTTATTTATTGCATGTGAACACACCATGAACTTGCTGATAAAATTTAAAAGATGAAAAAGTCACTGAGAAGTGTGTTTAGATGAGACTGCACTCTTTTGAGGGGTCTGACTTCATCACCATCTTGACAGAGCAGGCCTTCTTATCTACCAGTCTCTCACAGCCAGCAGGAACAACCCCTTCACCGACAACAGGGATCCTGAGAGACAAAAAGAAAGAGTAACACCACTGCATGAAGAGAAAAACAAATGGCCTTCTTAAAGAATGAGATTTAACTCTTTTCCCCATTTTTCACTAGTTAAGCATAGTTAGATCAGGTCAGAACAGAACAGATCTATATGGCCAACTTCTTTTACCATGATGGCTGAAATTTGTTTGGAAGTTGCACTTGCACTGAAACATGGAAGGAGAGAACATGACGAATGGGCATTTGCTATGTTCTCTAGGGAGATAGGATGGGATATGGATAATTATTTTTCCAAATGAGTGTTATATAATGATCCCAAGGAGGAAGTTTTATTTCTACTTAGTGCACTTGAATGAATTCTAAAAAACAAAACAAAAAACAAAACACTGTCTTGTTTAATCATAATTAATCAGAGCATGAAAAATCTTACGTGCTACAGCAGCTCAAGCCGTCACTTGTGCAGGAGCATGACATGCAGTCTCTCACCCATTCAAAGCCAAACCCGTACTGCTTCCCATCACTGTCCACACACCCTGCATGTGATGAAAATGAAAACCACAGTTGAGGGCAGCTGTTGACCCACTAATCATTCTCTGACAAATCTACTGCAGTGAGTAATTGTGTGTGTATGAGTGCATACTGATGTAATCACGGGTGTGGTTCTGATAAGTGTTGATTCAGCGGGCAGGTGTCGAGTACTAAGTAAATTTATCCAGCAATCATTAAAGATAAAGAAGTTGCCACTCCAAATCTGCAACTGTTAAATAATATTTCTACAGTTTATGATAATTTCCACTCACCTTTTGGAGGGTTGTTCAAGTCTTTGATCTCTAACTGCTGGAAGTAGCACTGGGAGTGGCACAGGACAACCAGTCCCAGAAGACACAGAAACACATGGAGAGAAGCCTGAAAGAATAAATATAAGACATCTCTGAACATGGAGTATGTTTTACTGTCTCTGTTATATGTTATGCACTTCTCAATAATGAACCACCATTCAGGATATCCTTTAACCTTCCTCTTGTGTTAGAGTCAGCACCGACCCATTTTGAGGTTTTTAATGCATAAAAGTACCACATAAATTTGTTTATTGCATCAAGGCTTTTTGACTTTGTCAGGAACCTCTATTTAAACAAAATATTTTTTTTTTTTTACAAAAACCTAAAACGCTCTGGTTGAAATAATGACATTTGCGTTGTTAGGGTCGGTTTCGACACAGTTATAATGATAGAACGATAATAAGAGTTAAAATTGAAATCATAAGTGCAAAACCAACCTTTTCATGGATAAGGAAGCCTAACAACGTAACAAAGAGATGAGAAACAAATGGGGTGATAAATAACTGTTTTACAGCTGATTTAAGACTGAGGTCAAAACCCGACCCTAACACAAGAGATGGTAGCAGAAAGCTAATATAAGATGAAGGTTAAAGATCTCTGGAGGACTAAAAAGGAATAGATGGGTTTTATTCAACCTCTAGTTGTCTAAGTCCATTACATAAACAGAAATCAACCACCAAAATGGAAAAAAAAAAGTTTTACAGGTTCTTCACGTTGCAGCTATTTGCATGTATCTCACTGTTATTTGTTATCACAAATAACCCAGTATACAAAAAGACTATTTTAACAATTTGCCTGCAACATACTGATATGAAAATATAAATTAAACAGCAAGACAGATGCAACTTGTCATGTAGATAAGTTAGGAAATGTGAAATAATCATCATGTGATATTTTGGCTTTTACTAATTGTTTTATCTTTTTCGTCCATTCTTTTTATGTATCGAGTTGTACTTTGCAAAGCTACAACCACCAACACTGCTACTACTATTAATAATAATACTCTCAGTCATGATATACATGGTGCAGTGGTCCAATGTTTTCTAATCTTTTCAGCAATGTGATGGTAATTGTGAAGCTTAAGGCACCCCAAATGAATTTTACAGCACACAGAGCAGAACTTTGACCGTGATAATGACTTTAAAGTCTAATATATCATCCATATGTAAAATGACATCGTATTTTCAATACGAAAAAATTAAACCATGATTAAAGACCATGGAGGAGTTTCTTTAACTTTTAAAAAGAGGGGTGTAAAATACGTACCATCCTCAGGTGTGATGTGACCCAATGAACAAGACGCCGATATGTGTGAGAACTCTCTAATAGTGGCTTTATATAAAGGTGTGTCCCCCCCCTGCGCATAACTTTTTCTTTATAAAGATAGAGATAAGGATATTTGTTAACGGTGGGTGAAAGCAGCTGGCATATCAGTCATGTTGAAGGTACACCTCACTCATGACATTTTCACCCATTTAATTACCTTTCCACTAAAACACAAGGAAGTTGGATGTCAAATTCATGATTCACTTTATTTAACAAATGCAAAAAAAGGTGACACGTTAGTGGATAAAAAAACAGCAGAGGAAACTGTTGGTTGGAAATACAAAAACAGTTTTTGTCTTTTTTTGTAAACTTCTATTGTTGAGCCAAAAGGCAGAGAGAGTACTTCCACTGAAAATAAAGCCACATATTGTAAACAATTATGTATGTAAAACATGTAGTTTGGATCAACCATGAGATAGGAAACAATATATATATGTTTGCATCATTGTTATACAAGTGTTTATCTGTATTAATGTATTAATCAGTCTTTGTGCTGTGCTGCAAACTGGATAATTAAATGTCAACCAACTCCAGCTCCATTTCTGAACTCAGAAATAATGAACAACCCGTAAAATGAAAACCACTGTGTCAAATTAGCATGAAGATGTCATTATAATAAGGGCTCATTGGTAAAATTGAACATCCCATTAAATGGTTGAGCTTAATTGTGAATGTATAGGAAACACAATACAATATCCCAATAGTGATGTCTTCAAATACAACAAAGATGAAGAGTTGAAATAAAAAATAAAATGTGAATGAAAATAACAAAACATTTTTTTTCTGAATGATGGAAATAGAGCTCTCTCAGCAGAGATCAAGAAGTGTTTTTTTCTGTTGCACATCAAACAAAACACTTGCTCTGTTGGTAGTAGTTACCAAACTGGCAGCAAACATGTGGCATGTGAACACGGTGTCAGGACAACTTGCAGAAAGTGACAACCCACATACGACTGTGTGAAGCCTGACAGCCCAAACCTCATGTGAACCTTAACCATCCCCAAGGTGGAATATACCATATGATGGATAAAATCAATGTGATTACTTACAAGGCAAATAGGTCTCCCATATAATGTCTATAGCTGCAGCCTCTGGCCTCTGTAAAAAAACACATTTCTTTGTTTCATCTGATAGTGTGCAATTTAACGTCAGAATAAATTAGAAAAGGAGAGAGATGAGAAGTTAGACAATGTTTAAATACAGCATCTGTCCATTAAATATAAAGCTCTAGCCAGCAGCTGGTTAGCTGAGATTGGTATAAAAACTAGGAAACTGAGGAAAAAGCTAGTCTGGCTCTGTCCAAATACAAAAAAGAACATATAAAATGTATTAATCAAAATATAAATCTTATTTGTTTGGCATAAACAAACACAATAGTGTAAAACAAACCAGACTAACTTTTCGCTGGAAGCAGTGACTTTATAAGAAGTTGTAACCACAGTCAGAAGTAGCTGTTTTAATACTTTGGTTTTTCTAGACTGAACAAACAATATTCAAAACGTGTGGAGAGTAAGCAATGCTAGCTGTCTAGTTTCAAGTCTTTGCGAGAAGCTCAGTTGCTTTGGCTTCCTATTTTATGTACAGACGTGAAAGTGGTATCAATCCTCTCTTCTAACTCTCTCCAAGGAAGGAAATTAGCGCCTTTCCCAAAGTCTTTTACTATTAAACATAGCATTTCTTAACAAAATTACGATTATCAAATTATGTGCATGAGGGTAAACAAAAACAAAACAACTCAACTCAACATAACAAATCCAACAATCATCCAAAAATAAGAAGCAGCATCTCAGGTAAAAAAAAAAGTGTCTGATCTTTGAGACTCTACTCTATCCAATCAGAGCTTTCATGAAGGCAGGTTTACTGAAGGGCCAGTGATACTGGTTGGGGACTGGGCCGTTCACATTGCACTCAAAGAAAGAGAACATGGGGAACCAAATGCGTGCCCTCCGGCTATGCTGGTAGGCACGGGTGTTGGCTAAGGTGTGGTAGTAGAGGAAGAGGCGGGTGGTGATGTAGAAGGCAATGAACACGTCGATGGAGTAGTGTTCGTGAGCGGCCAGGATGAAGAAAATCCCAAACAGGTTTAACACCCAGGAGATGGTGTGGATCAGGTTCCAGGTTCGTGGAGTGTCTGCAATTAAAGGAGAAGATTAAAAACCACAAATTGGGCACTGAGCTCCATTGTTGTCTAAAAACAACAATCAATTACTCACATTCAGTTACAAAAAAGTTGAGCAGTGTGATGACAACAGTATGTCCACTGAACATATAGTCTCCACACGTCTGGACACCGGTCAGAGTCATCCCAAAACCACTCCAGATGGTCAGCGCCCTCTGTATTTTCCCCCACGTGTCACCGTACGTCTGCAGGAACAAACAGCTCCGGTTATCAGTGAGCTGACTCATTGATATCGCTGAGTCAAGAATAACTATAACACAACCAATGGTGACAAGGATCACATCTGGTTAACGTTATCTAATCTGCACAGGTTCTTATGTATGTGTGTGTGCGCTTCACACCTTACTGGCGCACTTCAGGTGCTGCCCTGGCACGGAGAGCGAGGTGACAAACATGGTGCAGCAGCGAAGCAAGAACACAGTTCCCATCAACGAACACAGCCGCCTTAGGAGAATGGACCTGAAAGAACAGTTTGGACCTGAAACATGTTAAAAAAAAACAAAAAAAACTCACTTACCACTTGAAGACCTATTATATGACAAAGAAAATAAATAAAAATCTATATATTTACACCAACGCTATGTGTTTGTCCGTGCTGCTGCCTATTTGCATGTACTATTATTCTGGTGTATGGAAATAAGTGGAACAGTGGACTACCTGTGTTTGTGAAGGAGCAAGATCAACAGAAACATGTAACACAGGATGACGCCACAGGCTTCAGCCATCGCAAAGGCCCAGGGGATTCTGGGAACGCTGTCAAGGTACAAAAACATCTGTATCAGGGTGCAGATTAGATAGGTGTGCAGGACTATGTGTACAGGAACTAAGCAGTTTTGAGGTAAGGAGGAGGGATTCACTGGTGATTATCAGAGCAACAGACACATACCTGTCCAGGAATATATCAGGCAGCGGTGGGTAGGTCCTCATGTCCGGGACACGCTCGTGTACAATGACCATAACAAAAGATGTGAATCCAAACACAAAAAAGACATATACAGAACTGATGACTGTCTTCCACACCTCTGGGTCCAGCCTACCAGCCATATGCTGCCGACACCTCCCACCGGAGTGTATGTGACAGAGTGCTGTTCCTGAACCGTGTCCAGATCTGTCACCGTTCCTCAGCCGCAGCTCAGTCCCGTTACACAAGCGATCACCTCCTGCGTTAAACCTCCTGTCGGCTCCATCGCAGCTCCACTCCCCGCACGCAGCACCGGGAAAGAAGCCAGTGGTGGAGCTCTCAGACGGACGGAGACCCAGCTCCTCCAGCTGTGCCTGGTTCTGTCTCTGGAGCCGACGGAGGGCTAGAGTCAGCCTCTTGATGTCTCCCAGCACAGTCAGGCCCAGAGGAGGACCCCGCAGGTCGGCCTCAGTCAGAGCCAGTAGACCGAGGCCGTCCAATCGGTGCTGGCTGCACAATAACTCCACGTAGTCGCCGAAACCTTCTTCCTGCAGCCACTGGGCCACCTGTTTGCAGGTCCAGGCACTCACACTGTCCTCTGGTGGTGGTGCCATGCCCACTGCAGACACAGACACAGACACAGAGACAGACATAAACAGGGTTAAGTACAAAACTTCAACCACCGCTGAAGACATCATCAAAAGACTGTGATAACAGAAACACAAACTCATGTGATGTCCTCTTGGTCTGATCAAAACCAAAGAAACTACTGTCCAACTCGAGATACCACTTCACCTCTCACCTCTTGATTTCATCATCGTCTTCAATTAGCATGCTATTGATCACAGCTAGGCTGAGACACTATGTGTAAGCTCATCATATATAGATACAAACTAACTGATTATTTTCTTTTTTGACTGATCTGTCACTTATTTTAAAAATACTTAAAGCCCCTACAAAGAGCTTTCATTTTGTGTTGATTTTGACAACTCCTGTGGACAAAAGCTGTAGTGTTTTGAAGACTGCATTTCCCATGAGCTCTAGCACGTATTGTCGTAAAGACGTTTATCTGGGTCGGGCGTGCCGTCTCCGGTCTGAGTGCCGTAAACCGTAATGTCTGGTGGAGCGACCCGACCACTGAAGGTGAAGAGTTTCACTCTTTAGAAAAAGCTTATCTTCCCACCGATGGCCTCATTTGCTGTTGTTGTCTTTATAAGGGCTTTAAGTAGCTGTTTAGTCCATAAAAAAAAAAAAAAAAAGGACACAGTTCAATACAAAAGATGTTGGCACAAATTTCCAAACACTCTCTTTTTCCAAACCCGAGAATACCCTGTGTTGAGGATATGGAAAACTGAATATCTCAGGGTTTCAGCCTGTTGCCTGGACATCATACATCGGAAGACACCACCCTGAGCTCTGTAAAACTATGACTGACATCTCACAATTATGATATTTGTATACCAAGTGACAATCAATAATAAAACACGAATTGCGGCTTTGAATCATAGAAAAGCAGCAATTTGTCACATTTAAGGAGCTGAGACTAGTAAACTGATCACAGCACAGTAATAAAATCCCCACATCCTGTGAAGGCAGGTCTGTGGCAGAGACAGTATGCTATAACTAATCAGGAGTCAGTGTAGAGGTAACCCACTGTGGGGAATCTTCTTTCTGATCTCATTTGATGTGACCCGACATTAAACAACACAGGCTACTTAGTGCTCTTACATCATCTGTGATCAGGTCAGTCACTGTACAGCGCAGCAGTGGCTTACACAGGAATACGTATGCAGTGACACCCTGATCCACATAGAGCAGGCTTATGTTGTTCACCAAAACAAGCTGGGTGTAACTCTGACTGTATCTCAGCTTCATTGTTGTCATTGTTCAGCAGAAAACAGAATTAAAGAAAAATTAAACACAATGAGTCACTAACCATCCAGGATTTCGCAAAGCCCAAAGAGTACAGTTCCTCTCCCGCAGACAGACTCTGGTACTGTGAATCACTCTTCTCTGCTTTGCATGTTTCTCGTTTGTGACCTTTGATAAACTCAGTTCAGCGTTGCCCTCCCTGTGCTACCTACTCTTCCAGAGAGGTTCAAGGTTCAACCAACATGACTGCCCTTCTGTCAACTGGTCCAGGTGAGCAACAGCCCACATGTTGCCAGGACATCAGATACAGACCCGAAATGACCAAAGTAAGCAACTTTCAGCTATCAGTAATACATGAGACACTGCTGACTTTTACATAACTTCATCCATAAATATTCATACATATAGAGCCAACTGTACAACTGTACATTGGATTTTTTTTGGCCAACCAACAGTTCAAAACACAAGAACATTCAGTTTACCACAGAACAAGAAAAAGCAGCTAATGATCTCTACAGTTAAAGTAATACACCATTAATAGGTTGGTAGGAGAACAGAAAATTAACCATTAACTTATAATTCACCATTTTCCATGCTAAAAATTTTTTTTTATATTAGATGGTTGTCACAGACAGATCAATAGTGAAAATGATTTTCAGTTGTAGCTCTAATTTAAACCTTTTAAAAGATCGAACCACCAAATATTTGATACATTCATTTAACACCATCACATCATCAAGCAGTTTGAATGTTGTATTCCAGTATTAGATTTAAGTTTTCAGAGCTAGATAAACAATGGAAATTGATGATCACCAGTGACTGACCCACACGGAATATCAAATTGAGCTCAATCAGCTGATCAGTATCACCTATATACACATGTGAAAAGTTAAAGTGACTCACATGACTGGCTACTCAGCCTCCTCGTGGAGATATGATATTTTAAAACTAGCCTCTAGATGTTACTGGCACTATCCTGCAGCTTCTCTGGCCTGAGGCTTTACTTGGGGGATTCATAAGTGCCATGTCAGCTTGTTTGGCTGGCTTACAGTGAGTCACATCGAGCAGTGACACACAGCTGCGAGGGAGAAAGCTCTTCAGTGTGTGTCAGACTAGAGACAATTTGACAAAGGGCTCATAGTCTGTCCCCCACCGGACCACAATGCAACGACACACACACACACAGATACACACACACGGTTAACAACAGGACAACAGGACTCCACTCCAAGTCATTATATGTGTTTCACGACCCCATTGAAAAGTTTAAACGCTGTTTACTCGGCGTAAACAAGAAAAGTAGAAGGATACACGTTGAGTGGAGAAGTAGAAAGTTACAGAAAGTAGGTTAAGTCTTTTCAAAGTTAGTCTAAAAGTTGATACGAAGTTGTAGTTGCGTCTCTTACCATTAATCCTCTGTCACTGAGCTGTCAGAGGGTGTGGACGAGCCGCCCGTTGGTGTCTCAACCCACAGGAGCAGGACTTCTTGGCCAACATGCTTGTGACAACTAGGCAACATCAAACAGGAAGACGCGATGATAAACAACACCAGGAAAGAAGAGCCGCCGGGCTCGCGCAGGGCTGCTGCTGAAAGCACACTGACATCTAGTGGCCGAGTGGAGGAAGTGCAGGGAACTGTTTACTGGCTCTGTGTCCCGAGATCCACTAAAAAAAGAAAGACAAAAGAAAGAAGGGTGGATTATATGGGAAGTTTGTTTTCGGGAAAAAATAAGGTTTTCTTTTTGTTTTCTTCCCCCCTGTCTGCATGTTTCCTCATAGCTCAGCACCACCAGAGGTGTGAGCTCTCTAGTTTTAATCTTGCTTCCAAAGATTTATTTATTTTTATTTTTTGTATCTTGGTGCATAAATGTGACCATCACCAGCCCCCCCTGGCAGCTTGCTTGATAGACTTTAAGTGTTGATGGTGAAAGATCGGACATCACAGA